>VMDO01000353.1:118285-152737 GCA_007922755.1 Pedetes capensis | reverse complement strand
TGGCTCCGCCTCCCAAGCCGCTGGGATTACAGGCGTGCACCACCACGCCCAGCTGTATTGGAGGATTAAACCCAAGGCCTCATGCATGCTAGCCAAGGGAACTACCACTGAGCTTCATCCCCAGCCCATCTTTTTTATTTTTTACCTTGGACTGGCCCTCATTGCGTTGTGCAGGCTACATCTGGCCTGGAACTCCCAATCCTCCTGCCTCCACCTCAGAGTTGCTGGGATTACATGTGTGCACTATGACAGAGCTGGTCTAAGGCTTTTCCATTTCCCTGACACTCAGGAGTCAGTCCAAGATAGGTTCAAACCCCGGCTCCTCCTCTGGCTTGTTAAATGACCTTAGGCTAATTACTTTGAGCCTGAATATCCTCATCTGTAAAAAAAGGGAAAGAATTTTTTCTTAGCTGTTGGTGAGTGTTAAATGAGATGATATAGGTATTGTATAAAATGCTTTATTTAGGGTTTCTGTCACTTTTAAAGTAGAGCCCCAGCATGGTGGTGCACAGGAGGATCGACACAAATTTGAGGCCAGCCTGGTCTATATAGCAAGGTCCAGGCTGGCCTGGCATATACAGGAAGACCCTGTCTCAAAAAACAAAACAAAACAAAATAATAGCAGACTGCTAACAAGAGATAATAAAAGTTTAGAGTATGAAGAATAAATCCTGATTAAAGAACATTTGAGGGCTGGCTGTAGCTGAGGGTAATGCCCTTGCCTAGTATATGCAAGGTCCTGGATTCAATCCCCATTACCACAAAAAAGAAGGAAAAGAAGGAGGAGGAGGAAGAGGAGGAGGGAATACTTGCCAAAAAGAGGGCATTATTTTCCCACCATCTAGACATAGCAACAATCTACTGTGTTTTTGTTCTAGTGTGTATCTTCCCTGTAAAGACGTTTTTCATTTTTGACTTAGAACAGAGTTGCAAAAATAGTTGTTATTAGGTACTGTCGAGTGGGGTCTAACTCATAGCGACCCTCATAGGGCTTTCAATGGCTGATTGTTTTGGGATTGCTTCAGAAGGGGATTGCCATGTCAATCTCCCATTTTTGCAATGCTGAGGATGGAACCTGGGTCCATAGAAAGTCACAGCAGCACTCTTACCAACTGAGGTAGATCCCAAAATAGTTGCTTTCCCAACTATCGCTTGCCTAGTTTCAGGTTCCTTTAATGTTATCATCATCTCACATTACCATGGCACATTTGTCAAAACTAAGAAATCAGCCGGGTGCAGGGCGCACGCCTGTAATCCCAGCAGGAGGCTGAGGGGGCGGAGGCAGGAGGATCACAAGTTTGAGACCAGAGGCAGTCGCCAGTCTGAGTAACTTAGCAAGACCCTGTCTCAAAAAGTAAAAAAAGCCGGGCGCGGTGACGCACACCTGTAATCCCAGCGGCTCGGGAGGCGGAGGCAGGAGGGTCACAAGTTCGAGACCAGAGGCAGTCTGCGTAATTTAGCGAGACCCTGCTCAAAAAGTAAAAACTGGGCTGGCAGTGCAGCTCAGTGGTCCAGCGCTTGCAGAGCATGCAGGCACGAGGCTTTGGGTTCAACCCCCAGTACCGAAAACAAACAAACAAAAACAAACAACAACAAAAAAAACCAAAAAAAAAAAAATGGGCTGAGAGTGCAGCTCAGTGGTCCAGCACTTGCAAAACATGCAAGCACAAGGCCATGAGTTCAACCCCCAGTACCACAAAAAAAAAAAAAAAAAAAAAAAAGACCTAAGAAATCAACAAATCAACATTGGTACATTACTATAACTCAACTGCAGACTTCTGTTTTCCTATTAATATCCTTTTCTTATTCCTGATTTATTTATTTATTTATTTATTTTTGCAGTACTGGGGTTTGAACCCAGGGCCTCAGGCTTGCATGCTTTGCAAGTGCTGTACCACTGAGCTGCACCTTCAGGCCAATTTTTTTTTTTTTTTTTTTTTTTTACTTTTTGAGATAGGGTCTTGCTAAATTACGCAGACTGCCTCTGGTCTCGAACTTCAGATCTTCCTGCCTCTGCCTCCTGTCGATGGGATTACAGGTGTGTGCCACCACACCTGGCTTCTCTTCCAGTAATTTAATAATCATGGCTCCTAAGAATGATTCTCAGTTTTTCCTTGTTCTTCTTATGACTTTGATGGTATAGAGGAGTACTGGCAGGCATTTCGCAGAATGACCCTCAGTTTGGGCCTGTCTGATGTTTTCCCCATGACTAGTGTTGTTGTTAGGTGCCCTCGAGTCGTGTCCAACTCATAGCGACCCTTATAGGGTTTTCAATGGCTGATTGTTTCAGGATTGCCTTGGGAGTGGATTGCCATGTCCTTCTCCCATTTTTGCAGTGCTGGGAATCGAACTCGTGACCTCAGAGACTGCAGAGCGGCACTCTACCAACTGAACTAAATCTCAGCCCTCATGACTAGTAGGGGCTGAGATTTAGCTCAGTCAGTAGAGCTCTGCTCCAAACTCTCCAACGATCCAGGTTCAAACCCCAGCATGGCAAAAATGGGAGAAGGACATGGTAATCCACTCCCAAAGCAATCCTGAAACAATCAGCCATTGAAAACCCTATGAAGGTCACTATGAGTCGGGCCTAACTCGACCACACCTAAGAAGAAGATGCCTGGGGTTATAGATTCTAGGTGATAATACTCCAAAGCCAAACTGCCCTTCAAGATGTCATCATCTTGAAGAGCACATGACACAGCCACAGGACATCAGTGATTGACCTTGATTGCTAGGTTAATTTGGTGTTTCTGGTTTCTCCACATTCAAGTGCTGTTTTCCCTTTCTATCCTCTACTCTCTGGAGTTGTTGTTGTTGTTGTTAGGTGCCATTGAGTCGGTATCCGACTCATAGCGACCCTCATAGGGTTTTCAATGGCTGAGTGCTTCGGGATTGCCTTGGGAATGGATTGCCAGGCCCTTCTCCCATTTTTGCAGTGCTGGGAATTGAACTCGGGATCTCAGAGACTGCAGCACAGTGCTCTACCAACTGAGCTAAATCCCAGCCCCACTGTCTGGAGACAAGTCTCTAAACCCAGCCCACTTTCAGGAGTAACAGCTCCACTTCCTGGAGATGAGCATCCAAACAAGTTATTTAAAACTTTGTAAGGAAGATATATTGCTTCTCCTCCATTTATTTATTTATCTATTCTTCCATTCACTCAGGTTTTTGTTTTTGTTTTTTGAGACCATCCATGTAGCTCAGGCTGGCCAGGAACTCATGATCCTTCTGCCTCAGCTTCCCAAGTGCTGAGATTACAGGGATGCACCGTCATGCCTGGCTCAATTATGCATATCAGTACAGACTTATATATATTTATTTTATACTTTGACCAATAATCTAACCCTATGGTATTTACTTTGTTGCTTGAATTTCCAGCTTTGGGAATTCCTTCAGGTTGGCTCCTGGCTCCCTTGGACATATCCCCATCACTTTGTTTTGTGAGCACTTCCTTAACATCTGGCACTATAGAACATTCATTTTGTACTTTCCTGCCTCAGCACTAGAATAAGCCATTTCTCCCAGGTGTTTGCATTTCTTTTATTGAAAAAGTGATGTTTTGAAAGCAAGATCTGGAACTGGGCACAGTGGTATGGAGTTGCCTGTAAACACAGCAACTCAGGGGACAGAGGCAGGAGTCTTGTGAGTTCAAGGCCAGAGGCAGGCTGCACAATTTAGGGTGACCTCATCTCAAAATTTAAAAAAAATAAAAAAGGGGGCTGGGGTGCAGCTCAGTGGTAAAGTGCTTGCAAAGTATGTGCAAGGACCTGGATTCAACCCCCAAGTACTGAAAACCAACCAACCAACAACAACAACAACAACAAAAAACCCACAAAGAACCAGAAAACAAAACAAGCAAAAAAACAACCAAGAGCAGAACACAGAGTAGTGTAGGTGGCTAGGCCCAGGAGGGTCTGCTGAGCAGAGGGGATGTTGGAGGCTGCATCCCTCTGTTTCCAGCAATACCAGCAGGTATGATTCAGAGCATCTACTGTGAGCTGGCCTCCAACATGGACAAGGCAAACATTATCATCTCTCTTTTACAGATGAAGAAACTGAGGCTCAGAAAAGTGAAGGGATTTGAGTAAGGTCAGTACAAAGTGGAGATGTTAGGATTTGAACCCAGTCCTGCTAAGCTCCTTCTGCAGGGCAGAGAAAATGGCAATTCATCATCTCTTTCCCACTTGTTTAAGCTTGATGGATTTCTGCTCAGCCCAGTTTTGCCCTGAACTGCAGTAGAAGATGAAGTAAAAACTGGGCTTCAAACCTGCAAAAATTAAGCACAGGTAGAGATGTGGATTCAACATGTTAAAATGTAGAGAGTTTAGGTTTAAAATTCTAATCCTATGTGTAGACAAAAAAAAATATTTTTCAATTTTTATTCAAATTTTAAATAGCTAATGATAAACAAACAAGCAAACAAAGAACCATTAAAACAGAACCTAAACCCAGCCTAAACCCAATTTTCACTGGGTTAGGGCTTAGAATTTTTTTTTTTTTTTTCCGGTCCTGGGGGTTGAACCCAGGGCCTTGCACTTGCATGCTTTGCAAGTGCTGAACCACTGAGCTGCACCCCAGCCCATTTTTTTACTTTTTTGAGACAGGGTCTTGCTAAGTTATGCAGACTGCCTCTGGTCTTGAACTTGTGAACCTCCCGCCTCCACCTCCTGAGCCACTGGGATTACAGGCGTGCACCACCACGCCCGGTCAGCCAGAAAAATTTTTTAAAAAATGCTTGAACCAGGATGGGTTCAAGGTTCAGGTTTGGGTCCAGGTTCAGCTTGAAGTCCTGCTATCTACACATAGAATTTAAACCTATGCTGAAATACTATTACCCGTGTTGTTGTTTGCACCACAAAAATGTTTGAACTGTAACAAATTCAGGGTTTGTGGTTGGGTTTGGGTTTGAAGCCCTGAAAATGATGGGCTTTAGAGATAGACCTATCTGAGTTCATATCCTGACTTTACCACTTCTTAGCTGTGTAACCTTGGGCTAGCTCCCTAATATCGCTGATTTTCAGTCCCCTCTGTACAATTGGGACTGTCGGGAGCTGGAAGTTTTGGTGAAAAGGATAGTGTAACACAAGCATATGGGCACATGCCAAGTGCTCGAGACTGACTATCGTTATATTATTCTTTCCCACTGGCCTACCTTTGCCTCTGACATTCATTTCTCAGAAAAGATCTCATCTCATTTACATCTCCCAACACCCTGCCTGCTATTTTAGGAAATAACAAAAGTGAGAAACTGTTTTCTTCATGGTTGCACAACATGTAAATGGAGGAACAGAAATGCTCACAGCTCCTGGGAACAGTGGTGCAAAAGGCCCTCTATTGTCTTTTATGTGTGTTTTAGATTTTTCCACACCATGAGTACTTTTATATTAACAAGACACTATGAACATCTTCCCACCAAGGATCCCTGAGACCATGTGGAGACAGTCTGGGAGGGGTGAGCCCTCCCGCCCCTTGCAGATTTTTACTAGCGGAAATTGGTCAATTTTGGAAAGAGATACTCATCACATGAGTAACTGGAGTGCTCCCAGGGACTGGCTGGTGCCCCATAGGGTAGAAACAGAAGCCTCAGCCCTTCCAGGTCTCTGGACCCTGTGAAGGGGGTGGAGCAGATAGAGGACCTTCACAGCCTGGGTGCAGGAAGGAAGGTGGGAAGGAAAGGAGGAAGGAGGGGAAGAGAGGAGAAGAGTGGGGATGCTGGTCCTGGGGGATGGTGAGACTGAGGGAAAAACTGAATAAATCCTCCAGACTTAACCCACTCCACCTGTTCTTAGTCACTTTTTTTTTTTTTTCTGGAGGCTGTGCATGCTAGGAAAGGGCTCTACCACTGAGCTGCATCCCAGCCCCTTTTTTATTTTTTAATTTGAAATGGTCTTGCTAAGTTGTGCAGGCTACTTCTGGCCTCGAACCCGTAATCCTCCTGCCTCAGCTTCCTGAGTCACTGGGATTGCAGATGTACATCTGAGCCACTGGCTTGGTCACTTCTTTTTTTCTCAGAACTGGGGGGTTTGTCCCAGGGCCTCACACATGCTAGTCAAGTGCTCCACCACCAAGCTACACTCCCAGCCCATACTTTTATTTTCTGCTTGGAGACAGGATCTTGCTAAGTTACGAAGGCTGCTTCTAGCATAGAACTCATGATCCTCTTGTCTCAGCCTCCCAAGTCACATGTTGTTGTTGTTGTTGCTATTAGGTGCTATGAGTCATATCTGACTCATAGCGACCCTCATAGGGTTTTCAATGGCTGATTGTTTCAGGATTGCCTCAGGAGTGGATTGCAATGTCCTTGTCCCATTTTTGCTGTGCTGGGAATCAAACCCAGGACCTCAGAGACTGCAGAGCAGCACTGTACCAATTGAGCTAAATCCCAGCCCCCTGAGTCATATAGTCACTTTTTAAAAGATTTTTTATTTCCAGTGCTGGGGTCCTCATACTTAGTAAGCACACATTCTTATCACTGAGCCACAGTTTCAGCAATTAAACATGCTTTTGTTGTTGTTAGGTGCTGTGGAGTCAGTGTCTGACTCACAGCGACCCTACATATGTACAACTGGCGAAACACTAATATCAGTGCTTCTCTGCTATTCATAGGGTTTTCAATGGCAGATTGATTTTTGGGAGTGGGTTGCCGGGTCCTTCTCCCAAACCTACAGCATCTGGCATTCCCAGGCGGTCTCCCATCCAAGCACTAACCAGGGCCAACCCTGCTTAGCTTCTGAGATCTGACAGGATCGGATGCCACAGTGCTACGGCTGTAGGCTAACTTGGTTTTAGTTAAATCTTTAAAAATTGGCAATTTTAGAGGTGTAGCTAACATTTCTCATCTGTGGGCCATAAAGGTAACAGTTGATGAATTTTGATTACACTTGCTTAGACCATTTACTTCCTAAACTCCAACCACATTTTCCCTACCTCTCAGCCCATAAATATCCCCAAACCCTATCTTGGGGAGATGGATTTGGGGCTTGTCCCTGTCAGGGCTTGGCTGCTGCCTGCCTGACCTTTTGGTGATTGGCATACTATGAAGTGGTTCAATGCCAAAGGCATCCCAACTCACTCTGCAGGAGCCTGGGTGGCGGGCCGGCAGGAGCTGTTCAGGCCTAGAGATAGGCAAAGGCCGGGGACTGGGGAAGGGCAGAGTGGGAACACAAAGTAAAACTGAGATTTTAGGCCTGAGGAAGTGGGTAAGAGAGCAGAGAGCTTTTTAATGTTTTCTTCCTTTTTTTTTTTTTTTTTTTTTTTTTGGTGGTGCTGGGTGGGGATGGAACTCGGGGCCTCGTGCCTGCTAGGCAAGCACTCTTCCGCTGAGCTGCACCTGCAGCCACTGCCAGAGCAGTTTTTGGACCAGATAGCAGCCATGGCCCTGCAACCTGTGTCAGATGCATCTCTCAGTTAAGGACCACAGCCCTGCAGGCTGTAGGCAGCAGAGAACAGAGGGAAGGAAGTGGACCAGTTCTGGGAGAGGGGTCAGGCTTTGTTCTCCTAACACCCCAAGAACTTCTATGTAATTTCTAAGTTTTAGAGCAGCAGCTGGTGCCGTTGCCTCCTTAGCAGAGGTTAAGTAAAATATTACCTTTTGGCTGGGCATCATGGCACTTGCCTGTAATCCCAGAACTCTGAAGGCCAAGGCAGGAAGGTCACCAGTTCAAGTCCAGCCTAGGCTACATAGTGAGACCTTGTCTCCCCAAAAAAGAAAAAAAGCCCATATGATCCACCAATTCCATTTCTAGGTTGTTGTTGTTGTTGTTGTTGTTGTTGTTGTTGTTAGGTGCTGTTGAGTTGTGTCCAACTCATAGTGACCCTTATAGGGTTTTTGATGGCTGATTGTTCTGGGATTGCCTCGGGAGTGGGTTGCTACAACCTTCTCCCATTTTTGCGGTGCTGGGAATCGAACTTGGGACCTTAGAGACTGTAGAGCTGTGTGCTACCAGCTGAGCTGAATCCCAGCCCCCATTTCTGGGTCGATACCCCCAAAGAATTCAAAGTAGACAGTGGAGTCTCAAAGAGATATTTGAACATCGTGTTCATAGCAGACATTTGTACACCATATTCACACTAGCCAAAAGGAGAAGCAACCCAAGTGTCCATCCATGGATAAATAAATCAATAAAATGTAGTGTATATGTACAGGTGGATACAATTCTGCTGTTAAAAGGGAGGAAATCCTGACACATGATATAACATGGAAGAAACTTGAGGACATTATGCTCAGTGAAATAAGTCAATCATGAAAGATAAAATACCATATGATTGCACTCCTATGTGGAATATTTTGTTAATATATCAGCTCAGCTCCACATTGCTGGGGTCATGTTTAACTTCCACATGTGACAGTGTGGTGTTTATCTTTCTGAGTTTGACTAAACCTCACCTTCTAACCATTCTACCACTTTTTAAATATGCTGTTTATAAGGTAGGTGTTTATGAGTCGGATACCCACTCGACGGCACCTAAGAACAATAATAACAAGGTAGGTGTAGTGGCACACGCCTGTAATCTCAGTGACTTGGGAGGTGAGGTAGGAGGATCATAAGTTTGAGGCCACAGGCAGCCTGTGTAACTAAGCGAGACCCTGTCTCAAGATAAAAAATTTAAAAAGGGGCTGAGGGTGCAGCTCAGTGGTAGAGCACTTGCAAAGTATGTGCAAGGCCTTGGGTTCAGCCACCCAGTACTGAAAAAAAAAAAAAAAAAAAGCCTTCCTAGAGGATGAGGGTCCTGCTTTTTTTTATTGTGTGGGGCTGCTTTTGGAAAAGAGAAAGAGGATGACTACTACTCCCTCTTGCAAAAGCAGGTTCAAGACCATCTAGATTTGTGCTTTTTCTCATCACAAGTCATTTGCATAGGCATTTCTTCTGCTGGTGTACACACCACCTCTTGCTGGGTAACCTTTTTCCACTCTTATTTATTTATTTATTTTGCAGTACTGGGGGTTGAACCCAGGGCCTTGTGCTTGCATGCTTTGCAAGTGCTGGACCACTGAGCTGCACCTCCAGCCCAGTTTTTTACTTTTTTTTTTTTTTTTTTTTTTGAGACAGGGTCTCACTAAGTTACACAGACTGCCTCTGGTCTCACACTTGTAATCCTCCTGCCTCTGCCTCCTGAGCCGCTGGGATTACAGGCGTGCGCCACTGCACCCGGCTTGCAGCCTCACCTCTTGCTTTCCCTTTCCACTATATTTTCTTCATCCCCTTCAAAACATTCACATTCCCTCAATCCTGAAACACCTTCTCATTTCCCAAGGCCTTTTGCACATGTTCAGAATACTCCTCCTGACTCTTGTGCCTGGATAACTTCCATTTACCCTTCAAATCCCAGTCTTAACCTGGCACAGTGGTGTGCCTATATTCCCAGCTACTCAGGAGACTAAGGCAGGAGGATTGCTTGAGCCTAGGAGGTTGTTGTTTTTGCAGTATTAGCACTTCACACATACATTGCAAGTCCTCTACCACTGGGTTGCACTCCGGCCCAGTTTTTTTTTTTTTTTTTTTTTTTTTTTTTTTTTAATTTTGAGACAGAGTCTCACTAAGTTACACAGACTGCCTCTGGCCTTGAACGTGCTATCCTCGTTTCTCTGCCTCCCAAGTTGCTGGGACTATAGGTCCACTATGCCCAGCAAGCCCAGGAGTTTGAAACCAGTCTGGGCAACACAGTGAGATGCTTTCTAAAAGCAGGAGGAGGAGGATGAGGAAGAAGAGGAGGAAGAGGAGGAGGAGGAACATGAGGAGGAGGGGGGAGGAGGAGGAGGAGAAGGAGAAGCAGCAGCAGTCACAGCGCCAGCCTTCCTGATGACCAAGTTGGGTAGGAGCTTTCTTGGTTTGCTTCCATCCCAGCTCTGACTCTGTTATTGTCCTCATTCAACAAATATTTACTGAGATCCCACTGTGTGCCAGGCCCTATTCTCACTGTTTCTCTATTGTGTTTTGTTTTGCTTTGTTTTTGAGAAAGGGTCTGTCTATGTAGCCCAGGCTGGCTGCAAACTCACAATCCTCCTGCCTCAGCCTCCCAAGTGCTGGATTATAGGCTCACACCACCACGCCTGGCTTGTTCTTGCCATTTTGAATACACAGGAAACAAAACAGAAACAGCCCTTGCCTAGAGTAGAATTATATTCAAGTAGGGTATGGGAAGACAAACCATAAAAAATACATTTTGAATAAATGACATGGCATGGCAGAGATTGTGGGTGCTGGGGTCTTACTGAAACAGGTAGGGACCTCCACAAGGGGACAAAGGGCAGATGAACTCTTGGCTCTTACCCTGTTACCCATTAAATCATGACGTGCATCTTTTTCTGTCTCCACTCTATTACTCCTTCAACAGCGTAGGCCAGATTAGGCCACAAAACCACAACATTTACACACTAGGAGCCCCTTTTGTCTAAACCAAGCTGATACTAGCGGGTGTGGGGTGTCGCCCTGCCACTGCACTGGACTCGCTCTGGCCGTGAGCAGGAATCAGCTGCCGAAGACCCGTCGCCTAGTGATGGGGAGCCGAGCACCCAAGACCCATGCCACCTGGAAAGGAGGCTTATGCCCACGGCCGCTCTGAGAAGCCTTGAGACCTTAGACACTGTAGAGCTGTGCGCTACCAGCTGAGCTGAATCCCAGCCCCCATTTCTGGGTCGATACCCCCAAAGAATTCAAAGTAGACAGTGGAGTCTCAAAGAGATATTTGAACATCGTGTTCATAGCAGACATTTGAGAATATATGACACATGATATAACATGGAAGAAACTTGAGGACATTATGCTCAGTGAAATAAGTCAATCATGAAAGATAAAATACCATATGATTGCACTCCTATGTGGAATTTTTTTTTTTTTTTTTTTTTGGTGGTACTGGGGATTGAACCCAGGGCCTTGCGCTTGCCTGCTCTGCAAATGCTGGACCACTGAGCTGCAACCCACCCCGGCCCTTTTTTTTTTTTTTTTTTACTTTTTTTGGAGACAGGGTCTCACTAAGTTATGCAGACTGCCTCTGGTCTCGAACTTGCCATCCTCCTGTCTCTGCCCCCGGAGCCACTGGGATTACAGGCATGGGCCACCACACCCAGCTAAGAATGGCAAGTTTGAAGGTGGGCGTGGACTGCAGCAGGTGAGGGAAGACAGGCTCTGCAGAGCTGCAGTGGGATGGGTGGACAGTGGGATGTGGTAGAAAGGCTGAGACAGGTGGGCCAGGAGGTTCTCTTACAATCTTTCACATTCCACCTGCATTTCCTGTGGGGAACCTCATCCCCAGCTGTGAGTGCAGGTTTCTGTGGAATGCATCCCAGCCTCAAGCTGGCCTAGGTGTGGACTCAGTACTTAGTGCCCTACCTACCAGGAAGGGAATAGACAGAATAGGGCAGGAAATTGAGAGAAAATCCAGAAAGAGACCCAAATCTAGAGTCTCTCTCTGAATCCAGGAACAGGTAGAGCAGCAGCCTGAGCCACAAAGTGCTTTGTGCTGTTCACAGCCCAACACATCAGGGCCAGTATAAACTGCTTTACCGCTTGCCTGCTGTGTGATGTTTGTTGGTCTCTGTGCTTTAAGCCTCAAGTAAAACAGGGTCATTATCAATCTCCTCTCACAGGATGTTGGGGGATCTAAGGGGTAGTGCACAGAAAGTGCTGAGCATGGTGCTCACCAATGAGTCAGGTTCTTTTCCTTGCCTTTCTTCCCATCTGCCCTGTAGCCCAGGGTGTCCAAGCTGCATACCCTAGTGGCTTCAAGGGTGGGGCAGAGCCCCACCTGCTGGTGGACTCTGGAACTGCACCCTGGCCTCAGTGCAGAGGTGAGAAGTCTGAGAATCAGCTTCTCGCAGGGAACTGGTGATGATTTTATGCCCTTGTGACAGAGAACTCCATAGGCATCCAAGGGCCTTCCCACTATAGTCATGTGCTAGGGCCTCCAGTCCAGTCCACCTCACCTTTGCTGCCACAGTTGCCCCTGCTTGGAGTGGCCTTCTCCTCACCACTAGGAAACATCAAATGTTGCCCCTCTTTGACAATTTGATGATCCTGTCTTGGCCCCTCCCTTATCCCAGGCAGAAGTAATGAGGAATGTTCTCTCCCACATTCTCACCATTTAGACTCATCTCTAGACTGGCTGAACTGTGTAAGAAAGAGAGCTCTGGAGCCGGGCAAGATGGCACACGCCTATAATCCCAGCGACTCGGGAGGCAGAGACAGGAGGATCTCAAGTTCGAGACCAGAGGCAGTCTGTGTAATTTAGCAAGACCCTGTCTCAAAAAGTAAAAAAAAAAAAAAAATGGGCCGGGGGTGCAGCTCAGTGGTCCAGCACTTGCAAACCATGCAAGCGCGAGGCCCTGGGTTCAAGCCCCAGCACCACAGGAAAAAAAAAAAAAAAAAAAAAAAAGGAAAAAGATAAAGAAAGAGCGCTCTGGAACACCTGCCTGTCCTCTGCTGGAGGAGACTCATTGAGGCCAGGGACCAACTTACTCACCTGCTACCAGAAGGAGTTTCTAGCATCTGAATCTGACCAGCCACTGTCAGTAAAATCTCCCCAAGGAAGTGGAACACTTTCCCGCCCCCCCCAACTCTGGGTGAGGAGGGTGTGTGTGTATGTAATGTGTATATTCTGTTTTCCAAAATATCTACATAAGCATGTCTTTATAGTCTTTTGAAATTTGTTTTTGAGACAAGGTGTTGCTACATAGCCCAGGCTAGCCTTAAACTCATGATCCTCCTGCCTCAGCCTCCCAAGTGTGTACCATCACACCTTGCTAAAAGGGTAAAAAAAGTCCTTGCTGGTACTTTCATTTCCCAGCAAGGCTTATGAGGCAGGCCCTCTATGTTCCTCAGCTGTTGGCTATCCCCATGCCATGTCCTCCTTCCATGCCTCTCTCATGGTGGTCCCTCCACCTGGAAAACCTTGGCCCACATTCCCTAGGTAGCAAAAGAAACTCCTTCTAGTCCTCAGTGCGCAGCTCTAGGATTACCTCTCTGGAAGCCCCCATGACATCCTATGTCTTGGTCAGGGGCATGCTGTCCTCACCCCATCCATGCTTCCACCAAAGTCCTCAGCAGTTTAGACAGTACAGCAGTGAATATTTTCTTCTGGAAGGTGTGCCACTTGTGGGAGGGGGTTATCACACTTCCATGTGTCCAACTCTTATTATTCAGTCTATGGCAGTTATATGAAGTGAGTCCCCACTAGCAGGATTTCCTTCCCAGCAAAATGAGGAGTCTGGACAGGATCTCCTGAGCCTCTTTTCACAATTTCACAATTGTGTGATTTGCACACAAACAGCAGCATATTTTAGGTGAGTGGTTATCAAACAGCCGATCCTGAGGAGAGTTTCCCTTGGCACTCACTAGTCTGTCAAGAATGTCCTCCACAGGCTTCCCTACCATCTTTGGCCCTGGAGAGAACATGAGTCATGTCTTCCCTCCTTGGCAGATGGCTCATAGTGTACACAGGACTCTGGAGAAACCAACAGTTACTTCTTCTTTTTTTTTTTTTTTTGCAGTACTGTGGGTTGAACCCAGGGCCTCATGCTTGCATGCTCTGCAAGTGCTGGACCACTGAGCTGCACCCTCAGCCCATTTTTTTTTTTTTTTTTTTTTTTTTTTTACTTTTTGAGACAGGGTCTCGCCAAGTTATGCAGACTGCCTCTGGTCTCGAACTTGCAATCCTCCTGCCTCTGCCTCCCGAGCTGCTGGGATTATAGGCGTGCGCCACTGCGCCCGGCGGTACCACTAGTCACTTTTCACCCGGGATGGGACTGTGTCCCAGGACAAGCTGTCTCCCTTAGCAACATCATGCTCACATGAGCAAGAGACCATTTACCAATCCTAGTGAACAGGAGGGGCTGATCCATGGTCATCATCCAGAGCTGGATGAGGGCAAGAGACAACTGACCCTCTTCTCATTTTTGGTGCTCATCTTTGAGGGACACTACACTCTAATCTGATTAAACCAGAAGCATGGTGCCAGTGAAGGCAGCCACACATCCATAGCTCCTCGCACCCTGTACTACAAAACAAAGGCAGCCCTGCTTGTGCTTCACTGGGTCATTAAGGGAAAGAAATATCCCTGCAGATCTGGAAATTGTTGAGCATTCCTTGAGATGTCAGTGCAAGCTTCATTCTGTAACACAAATTCTGTAACAAGAAATGCATGCATAATTCTTCTCACCAGAAGGATATTATTGTATCTTAACCTTTTGATACCTTTCCATAGCCTGCAGCCATAGCCCTGTGTCATCCGATCCTGTTAGATATCGGAAGCTAAGCAGGGTCAGGCCTGGTTAGTACTTGGATGGGAGACCGCCTGGGAACACCAGGTGCTGCAGGCTTGGGAGACGGACCCCACAACCCACTCCCAAAAATCAATCAGCCGTTGAAAACCCTATGAACAGCAGAGAAGCACTGATAATAGTGTTTCCCCTGTTGTATGTAGGGTGGCTATGAGTCAGATACCAACTCGAGGGTACCTAACAACAACAACTTTCAATAAGTGGTCTACTTTTACCTTTTTTTTTTTTTTTTTTTAACTTCAAAGCAAACAGTAAAGAAAATACAGCTAAAGCCAAGCACAATGGCACATCAGCCACAGGCCAAGCGGATCCCTCACCTTATCTCATCTGAGAGGCCATATAAGCCTGTGCTCAGGCTCTGGATTCTGAGTACTTACACTTCTGACTTCACTACAGAGGGGTCATAGGGAAGTTATTTTGTCTTTGAGTCTCAGTTTTCTAATCTATAAAACAAGCATAAAACCAGATTCCTCATAGCTATATGAAAATTAAATGACATGCTCTAAATGAATACATGGCAGATAAGGTGCTCAGTAACTTAATTGACACTAACAGTCTTCACTATAGTGAGGAAGGTCTTACCCTCATAAGATGAAGACTCTTACCTTTAGAATCTGTGGAGATGTCAAATTTTTGTACAGCTGTGATTTCATAGATCTCTTCTCTGGGAGGCTGTTCTTGCTGCAACTGCACACTCTCAATCCATGGTTTTTGCTTTTTTGTTTTTTTTTAATCAAGATAGGGTCTTGCTATGTAGCCCATGCTGGCCCTGAATTTACCATCTTCCTGCTGCTACCTCTCTCGAGTGCTGGGATTATAGGTGAGCCACCATGGTTGGAACCTAGTTGGCACGTTCATTGGAAAACCACATAACCTAAGTCTCACCACACACAGTGCACTTACTACAAATGAAATTCCAGTATGCAGGGCAAATCCATTCCATCCAAGCTCCTGATGAAATCCCCCATAAACTTACTCAACTTTAGCTTCCTTTTGCTCCTGTGCCACTGGGCAATAGCACAAATGCATAAAGTCTCTGTTCTGTCTCCTGATGAAGGACAAAAAGCACCTCTTAACCCACTTTGCTGTGTGAGGCATCAGTCTGGGGACTGGAATCTAATTAGAATTTCCATTCATCAGGGGCCATCTTATTTGTGGTAACAGAATGGGGACAGAGCACTATCTCCCAAGCCTGATGGTCACGCTTATTCTAAAGTTCCCTGAAAGCAGTGGGGATCAGTGATGGTGGCGACGGACTCAAGATGGCACCCAAGTGACAAAAGTTACGTTTAATTTACAATGTAATAAAGGTTACAGGTAAAAAGCTACACATAAAGCGTGAAAAGGCCTATTACACAAATGTACAAATCTCTGTACAAAGCTCATATCAATGTTTCCTACCTTTCTCCTGTGTGTTGGCCAGGTGTAGTCTTGGAGCTCTGAATAACCAGAGCTCTCAATAGAGGGGGGAAAGAGCCTCCAAATTAACACATAAGAACATCCTCTTAGAGACATCAGTGCCTTGCAAAGTGAAATCTTTTCCTTTTAATTTGAATTGCCCTAACTGGTCATACCCTTAAAAGACTGCCTTTGTAAACACCTTCAAAAAGGAACGTAATGCCTTAACAGAGTAGAGGACAGTACTCTGGAATTAAAAGAGATACTCAGGCAAGTGGAGTGCTCAGGTTAGACAAGAAAAGCAGGTAAAGTTCAAACAATACTGGAAGTTAAAAACTATGAACCTGTACCTATAGCACTGGTCAGAGACAAAGGGAAATCAAAACACTCTCAGGACAACAGAAAGGACAAAAGAAGAAAGCCTAACTATTGGACCTCAAAACCACTTACCCAAGAAAACACTTTTGAGATTAAACCATAGCTTAACTGAAGAACATGAAACCTTTTTGATCAGCCTGGGATCTATGGCAACCCTTCTGCTACCTGGGACTTAAAAGAGTAGTGAATATGAGGCTTTTGGACCCCCAAGACTGGTGTCAGCTACACAGCTCTGGATTCAATCTGGGGCATGGGACTTCACATGAAAATGATCCTAGAGAGAGAGGGAGGAGGAAGGAGGTAATGGAAAGCCTGAGAAAGAGCCAAGGCAGTCTACTTAAAAGGACCTATGAAACCTTTCCCTAAACCAAAAGTGTTCTGGACAGGTCTTTATGGGATACTTCAGCCCCACCCCCAGTCTCAGTATTACATGGTTAGGACCCCAGGAGACATTCTGAAAGACAATACTGCACACATGGAAAAGTTTTCTCCCTAGTTCATTAGCTCCCCTGTCACCCTTCCACCCCACTCCCACCCAATCCCACCCTTCTCCATGGCCAAAAATATCAAATCAGTAAGGAAGGTGTGGGCTTTTTGCCCGGCCAAGCCTCTTTTGCGTATTTCTTCTTCTTGGGTTCGTTTACAGATTCAGGGTTAAAGACTACAGGGTTTGGTGTGGGGTTCATGTTCACTGCCGATGGCACAACAGGAGTCAAGTCCACATCAGGGGCGAGGTTTGGGTATGGCATGGGTAAGCCACCGATGAGCGCTGTCCCGTGGATGCCATGCGGCTGGGATCCTGCTTCACTGTGCGTGGGGGGCAGGCCCCCGTACAGTCCTCCGCTGAAGGCAAAGTTCTGCATGCGCCTGTTCCCTGTCTCTTCCAGGCCCAGGGAGCCAGGGCCATCTACCCGCTTCTTCTGTGGTTTGCCACAAGGAGAGGAGAGAGAATGGAAAGGAGGTAAGAGGTGAAGCACTAGGCTTTTTTTTTGTTTTCCATTCTAGCTGTAGAAAAATGACCTCTGGGAAAGGTCTCTAACTTCTAGCCTGTTCTGTTTCTCAGACAATCTATTCCACGGTCCTGAAATTTTAGGGTTTGAAGAGACCTAACAGTAGTCATCTAACACAGTGGTTCTCAAACACTGCTCCACAGTAAAGTTTTCACCATCCTACATCAAAGCACAAAAGATGAGGACAGTGTTCTGAGTTTTACAGAAAGTAAAACTCCAATTTAAATGACTACTTTCTATCCTAAGGTTATATCTCTCCCTCTCTTACGCCAATGGTAAAGTACTCCTTTAGGTAATGGAAGTGATAATTCCCCTACTTTCTTTTTGGGGAGATATGAAAAAGGTGGTAATTCCATGATAAGTACCAAATTCTTTTTTTAAATTTATTTTGTTGTATTTTTTTTTTTCCAGTCCTGGGGGGGCCAAACCCAGGGCCTCGTGCAAACTTTGCAAGCATTCTACCACTGAGTTATACCCTCAGCTTCTTTTTAAATTTTTTAGCTTGAGACAGGGTCTCACTAAATTATGCAGGCTGCCTCTGGCCTCAAACTTGTGATCTATCACTGGGATTACAGGCACACATCACCACGCTTGGCTTATTTATTTATTTATTTTCAGCACAGGGGGGCTGAACCCAGGGCCTGGCACACAGTTTCCAAGTACTCTGCCACTGAGCTGTATCCCCAACCCTTCTTTTATTTTTTAAAATTGAGGCGGGTCTCACTAAGGCTGCCTCTGGTCTTGAACCTGTGATCTCCCTGTCTCCACCTCCCAAGTTGCTGGGATTACAAACCTACAACACCATGCCCAGCTTAATTTATTTTTTAATTAAGAGATAGGGTCTCACTTTGTTGCTCAGGCTGGCCCGCAGGGCCTATTCACAGGTATGATCCCACTACTGATAAGCATGGGAATTACAACCACCAACCAGAGCTAGTTTACCCCTCCTTTGGCAACCTGGTGGTCCCCTACTCCTGGGAGGGCACCATATTCAGGCTCAATTTAGTGCACAGTGCACAGGACACCTGACCAACATAGTGAACTATAACCATGAACTCCTGCCTCAGCCTTCCAAGTAGCTGGGAGCTACAGGCATGCACCACCACATCCAGGTGGGTGCTCAATTATTAAACATTAATCTGAGAGCAAAACAAATCTGAAAGTAGTTTACTGGTGACCTGGAACTGAGGGGGAGGGGACTGACTGCAAAGAGAGACAAGGGAACTTTCTTTCTTTTTTTTTTTTTTTTTTTTTTTTTGCAGTACTGTGGGTTGAACCCAGGGCCTCACGCTTGCATGCTCTGCAAGTGCTGGACCACTGAGCTGCACCCTCAGCCCATTTTTTTTTACTTTTTGAGACAGGGTCTTGCTAAGTTATGCAGACTGCCTTTGGTCTCAAACTTGTGATCCTCCTGCCTCTGCCTCCCAAGCCACTGGAATTATAGGTGTGTGCCACCGTGCCTGGCTCACAAGGGAACTTTCTGAGGTGAAGGGAATCTTCTATATGTTGATTATGGTAGTGGTCACACAGGTGTATCCATATGGTGAAACTTAAACTATCCTGGTATAGCAGCAAGCACCTGTAATCCCAGCACTCAAGAGGTTAAGGCAGGAGGATTGCTCTGGAGTTCTAGGCCAGTCTGTGCTACATAGTGAGATTCTGTCTCAAAAAACCCAAACCAAACCAAAATAAACAAAACACACAAAAACAAACAACCCCCTCCCTGCAAAAACAACTCACTTAGATGTTTGCATTTTTGTTGTAAGCACATTATATCACAATAAAATCGACATAATACTACCTGCTGATTTCATATTTTAATAATAGAACATAACAAAGGAAGAATAAATGGGGAGAAAAGAGCTCATAGGGAAATGTGTCTGGAATATTATGAAGTCCTACAATAAAAAATTCACCTTCTACTCTCTCACACTGCACCAAAGCTCATGAAAGAGTCTCTTCACCCTAGACCCCTTTCTGACTAAACAAAGATGAACCAGGAACTCTGATATATCTTGTCAATTTAGTCTAATGTACATGGGTTCAACATCCATGGATTTAATCAATTGTGGATTAAAAATATTTGGAAAAAAAATTGTATGGCATACGCACAATCTCTTTTTCTTGTCATTATCCTGTTAACAATATGGTATAACAACTTTATTTATTTTTTTATAGTGCTGAGGATTAAACCTAGTACTTGCTAGGCAAGTGTTGTATCACTGAACTACCCCCCAATCCTTCTGTAACAATTTTTTACAAAGCATTTACCATGCATTAGGCATTGTAAGTAACATAGAAATGACTTAAAATGTATGAGTGGGGCCATGGATATAGCTTAGTGGGAAAGGCCCTGGGCGTGATCACTAGTACAACAAAAATAAGTGTACGGGACATGTGTAGGCTATATACTATATACTATATATATACTATGCCTTTTTACATAAGGGATTTGAGCACCCATGGACTTTGCTACCTGAGGAGGCCCTAGACAGATAACAAAGGAAAACTGCATTCTAAAGAATAAAATAAGAGCTTGGCACGGTGGCACACACCTGTAATCCCAGCGGCTCAGGAGGCAGAGGCAGGAGGATTGCAAGTTCAAGACCAGAGGCAGTCTGTATAACTTGTCAAGACCCTGTCTCAAAAAGTAAAAAGAAAAAAAGAAAAAAAAAAAAAAGGCTGGGGGAGCAGCTCAGTGGTCCTGCATTTGCAAAGCATGCAGGTGCGAGGCCCTGGGTTCAACCCCCAGTACCGCAAAAAAAAAAAAAAAAAAAAAAAAAAAAAAAAAGAAAATAAGAGAAGGACATGGCAGCCCACTCCTGAAACAATCACCCTTTGAAAACCCTATGAGGGTTGCTATGAGTTGGACTCTACTTGATGCACCTAACAACAACAACAAAGACTAAAAACTAAAACTCTCACTGGGCATGGTGGCACATACCTGTAATCCCAGCACTTGGACAACCAAGGCTGGAGGGTTTTAAATTCAAGCCCAGCCTGGGATACATGTTGTTGTTGCTATTAGGTGTTGTCCAGTTGGGTCCAACTCATAGCGGCCCTATGTACAAGAAAACAAAACACTGCCTGGCACTATTGTCAGTGCTTCTCTGCTACTCATAGGGTTTTCAATGACTGATTTTTTTTGTGTGTGTGTGTGGTACTCAGGGTTGAACCCAGAGCCTCGCGATTGCATGGTTTGCAAGTGCTGGACGATTGAGCTGCACCCCTGCCAATTTTTTTAATTTTTTGAGATAGGGTCTCACTAAATTATGCAGACTACCTCTGGTCTCGAACTTGCAATCCTCCTTCCTCTGCCTCCCAAGCCGCTGGGATTACAGGCATGCGCCACCGCACCCGGCTCAATGGCTGATTGTTTTGAGAGTGGGCTGCCAGGTCCTTCTCCCACAGGCTACATGTTGTTGTTAGGTGCCTTAGACTCAGTAACTGACTCATAGCAATCCTACATACAATAGGCGAAACACTGTTGTCAGTGTTTCTCTGGTATTTATAGGGCTTTCAATGGTGGATTGATTTTTGGGAGTGGGTTGCCAGGTCCTTCTCCCAAGCCTACAGCATTTGGTGTTCCTAAGAGGTCTCCCAACCAAGTACTAACCAGGCCCAACCCTGCTTAGCCTCCGAGATCTGATGGGATCAGATGTCACAGTGCTACTGCTGCAGGCCATGGGCTATACAGTGAGACCCTATCTCAAAAAAACAAAACAAAACAAAAAATCAACCAAACAACAACAACAAAAACAAATCAGGTGCCAAGGTTCATACCTATACTCCCAGCTACTCAGGAGGCTGAGGCAGAAAGCTTACAAGTTCTGGGCCAGAAGCAGTCTGTGCAACTTAGCAAGATTCTGACTCAAAATAAAAAATAAGGGCCTGGGAGGTGCAGCTTAGTGGTACCGCACTTGCCTAGCATGCACAGGCCCTGGGTTCAACTGCCAGAGTATTGTGAAAACAAACAAACAAACAAACAATAATAAAAACTATAAATAAAACCCTCTATAGTATCTCTGATCACTTTTTGAACACCTCTATTGACAGAGATCTCACTAGTTCAAGGGCAGTTCATTCCCTTTTGGACAGTTCTGCTCACTAGGAAGTTCTCTACATATTGGGAATCACAGTATGTCTGTATCTTCTACTTCTTGGTTCTTCAACATATTTGACTTTCTTTTTCTTTCTTTTTTCTTTCTTTCTTTTTTTTTTTTTTGTGGTACTGAGGATTGAACCCAGGGCCTCACGCTTGCATGCTCTGCAAGTGCTGTAGTGCTGAGCTGTACCCTCAGCCCATTTTTTTACTCTTTTGAGACAGGGTCTCGCTAAATTACACAGACTGCCTCTGGTCTCGAACTTGCGATCCTCCTGCCTCCGCCTCCCAAGCCACTGGGATTACAGGCGTACACCACCATGCCTGGCCCAATATACCTGATTTTAAAACCTAATCCAGATCTAAACTGACCTTCTCATCTGTGCCATACCTGTTCACAAAATAACAGTATGACAAAAGGCACAGGTGTCACGCAGGACTGTAATAATGCTCCTCTCTCATCTTGAGGCAGAAGGAAAAAAGACCAAAGGAGAGTCAGCCCCTCTGCACCCTTTCTCGAAGGAAAATTTACATTCCCATAGCACACACAATGTACACGTCACATCAAGCTGACTCTTCTGCAGCCTTTCTGTGTGCTCTAGGATTTTCTAGACACAGATGACGGTAAAAGTATTTTCACAATATAAAAAAATGTGAGAAGAGCACAGAATGTGTTTTAAAATCACACACGCGCCTAATCACCACCTACATGGATCAATAATTACTTTTCTTTTTTTCTTTTTTGCAGTACTGAGAATCAAACTCAGACAGGCACTTGCTCTACCTACTGAGCTAAACTTCCAGAGTGGGTTTTTGAGCCCAGACTGAATGGCATTTCAAATACCACTAAAATGTACTTCCTACCTTGACTGGGACCACTGCAGTTTGCACCATGTTCCGGAAGCGACCAACTGAGGGATCCACATCCTCTGCAAAAAGAGATGAGGTTTGAATTGGTACTCTACTGCAAACCAAACAATCACAATTCATTCAAACAAAAATACAGCTAACACTGAAAGTGTTTACTGTGAGCTGGGCACTGTGCTAAATCCTCCCCACAGGCCCATGAGGTATGTTCTACTGCAACCAACATTAGACAGAGCCTCAGGAACAGACTGAGGCTTGCAGGAGTGAAAGGACTGGGCCAGTCCCCCAGGACTTTAAGACTAAGCTCCTTGTGCTCTGGACCATTGTGCTGTGTGCCTTCTACAATTTCTTTTCCATCCCATGCATTTCTTTCTTTAAAGGGGAGAGAAAAAAAGAGCAGACACATCAAGAGGTAATATACCACATATCTTGTTAATGTCTGCTTGTTAATTAGTGAAGATTTAGGACTCAGACCCAGGGCTTCAAATGTGCCCTCAGCTTTTAACCTGAATAATTTGACATGTAGACAAATCAAGCCTTTTACTAAAGCACCTCAAGTGCCCTGACCAAGCAGAATGTGAGAGTAGCTCCCTTTTCACATCTCACACATACACCATCATACCCTATAAAACTCCTGGCTTCATCCACTCTGTAGGGAACAAGCACTGAGCCCAAGTAAAAGACCTGCTTTTCAGTCATTCTCTCAAGCCTCATGGATGGGTTCATCAGGCATGTAAATAAAGAGCAAAATATTGTCCTGCTTTTGAGGAGTTCACAGTAAGAGCCAGGTAGCCTATAATACAGCAGAGGTACTTCAAGTGCCAAACGGCATTCCTGGAGCACAGAGGAGTGGCTAGGCTGCACCGCCTAGGATGCTAGAGTTGTCTTACCAATGGCTGACCATGTGGAAACAAGCAGGCACAGACTTTTCATCACTGCTACAAAAAACTACTCCAAGACCCCTTTAGCTTAATATTGTGACAGAAAGGGAACTGTTTCCCAAAGAGGAGATGTACATCTTATTTTAAATGCACTGAGGTTGCTTGCTATTTAAAGAAACATTCCCATAAATACCCTTGGAAAATTAATTTGATAAATTAATTCTTAGTTTGTTTGTTTATTACAGCACTGAGGAGTTGAACCTGGGCCTCAGGCATGCTAGGCAAGTGCTCTACCACCAAGTTGCACCCCCAGCCCCTTTTAAGGGATTTTTTGTTTTAAGACAGGGTCTCGCTAAGTTGCTCAGGCTGCATCTCAACTCAAACTCAGGATCCTGCAGTCTCAGCCTCCCAAGTTGCTGGGTAACAGGTGTGTGCCATGGAGCCTGGCAGCTCTTGGTTTATGTAAGTCTAGCTTTTCATACATGAGGATGCTTCCAAGGAATATATTGTGCTATTTATGTTCACAACCAACTTTTGTTCAATGAATAAAAGAATGGCTTCTACATGGAAGAGAGGAAAAGATATCTAGGGTCACCAGGAAAGAGACAAGGCCCCTCAAAGGTGCCCTGACCTTTCCACTTAATCATCATAGGAATGTGATTCCAATCACCCTTTCAGTAAGGAGGGCTAAATGAAGCACAGGAGCAATCAAGAGTTGCTGAGCGCACACCTATGATCCCAGCACTCGGGAGGCAGAGGCAGGAGTATTGTAAGCTTGAGAGATCTGTCTCAAAAAAAGAAAATGAAAAATCAAGAGCAACTGGACCCCAAGTGGAGTGGCTAGCAAGTGATGTGCCCCTTAGATACCCACAGGCCTGCGAAGGAGTGAAGCCACTCCTGGGGGCCCTATCTTGTGCTGGCTAAAGGGTGCTCAAGGATCTCACCTTGTCTCTAGCCATTCTAGTCACAGAGAGAAAGAATACACAGTTCCAGGATATCTGTACTTCTGAAGATCTATTCACAATTTTCTTGCTATAACTTTACCTCTGGTGTAGGAAAGGTTGGGTGAAAAGCAGACAATGATGGTTATAATGGCTAATGTTTATCAAGGGCTTACTGAGCATTGGGTATTGATCTTAAGAATTTTTACATACATTAATTACTTTAACCTTCTCATCAATCTTTTGAGGAGAGTAGTTTGCTCAATCACTTGGCCAAAGACATAGAGCTACTAAGTGGAAAGGCGGATTTCAGACGCAGGTACCCTGATTTCAAAGCCCCTGCTTTCTTTTTTCTCTTTCTCTTTTTTTTTGAGACAGAGTCTAACAAGGTAGTCCAGGCTGGCCCTGATCTTATGATCCTCCTGCCTCCTAAGTGCTAGGATTACAAATGTGCACCGCCACACCCAGCTCAAGACCCTGCTCTTAAGTATTATACTGTCCTGCCTGAAAACAGGGTGCTTATTTTCAAGAAGAAAAACAGAGCAGCGGTACATGCCTGTAATCCCAGTGAGACTGAGGCAGAAGGATCATAAGCCTGAGGCCAGAGGCAGCCTGTGTAACTTAGCAAGACCCTGTCTCAAAATTAAAATTAAAAAATGACTGGAGGAGTGGTGGGGTGTTCCCCTGCGTTGAATCTTCTATTGCTGTTGTTGTTGTTAGGTGCCGTAGAGTTGGTATCTGACTCATAGTGACCCTCATAGGGTTTTCAATGGCTGTTTCGGGATTGCCTTGGGAGTGGATTGCCAGGCCCTTCTCCCCTTTTTGCGGTGCTGGGAATTGAACTCGGGGCCTCACAGACTGCAGCGCAGTGCTCTACCAACTGAGCTAAATCCCAGCCCATAGGTTGAATCTTCTAGTGCCGACAAAAAAGAAAAGGAGGAGGAGGAGAAGGGAACCAGGAGAAGGAGGAGAAGGAAGTTGAAGAAAGAAGAGGAACAGCAGCAGCAGCGACAGCATAGAAGATGGAGTAGTAGTAGGATGAGAACATAGAAGATCAGACCCTGACTCCCAAAAGAGACTGAGATTATCTAGTCCAACAGGCCCAAAATTGCTGGCTATTTATCAGTACAAATAGAAACTTGTATAAAAATACAAAATTCTGGGCTAGTCGTGTGGCTCAGTGGTCGAGTGCCTGCCTAATTTGTGAGGATGTAAGTTCAACCCCCAACATCCAAAAAAAACCCATTAGGGGACTGAGGCTCAATGGTAGAGTAATGCAAGGCCCTGGGTTCAATCCCAGTACCATGGCAAATAAACAAAAAACCCACAAAATTCTAGGTCAATCTGTGGAAACTCTTTAATCAATAGGTTGTGGGCTCAGGAATAGGCTTCTCAGACTGGTCATCTAGACCCTGTGTGAACATTTCCTTTGGCACTCATTACTTAGAAGAAGAAATCTATTCCACTTCACACACCATCACAAAGTGAGCTTATAGTCACCAGAATAAATGCCTGATGACTTTCACAGGAATCCTATTAATTGTTCTAAATCTAATAACCTAGGGATTTGCCAGTTTTCGTCTTCTTTTTACACTGAGTCAAATACTCGACACCCACTGGTCTGGTTTTAGCCCATTCCTTCCTGACTTCAGTGGCTATGCTTTTCCCTTCTTATCCTCTCTTGCATGGTTCCCTCATAGCCCCAGCATCCAGGGGCTTATATTCCATGGATGGTGAGCCTCATCTTCCTCCCTTATGACTATTCAATACATTTAAGGGGAAGTTCTAGTCAGAACAGGGGTTGGGGTTTAGCTCAAGTGATAAGAGTACTTGCTCTGTGTGCTCTGAGGCTGTGGGTTTGATACCTAGCATCACAAAAATGGAAGAAGGACCTGGCAGCCCACTCTGAAACAATCGGCCATTGAACCCAATGAATAGCACAGAAGCACTGACATAGTGCTGGACATGGCACAGCACTGGGGAGTATTTTGTTCCATTGTATATAGGGTTGCTATGAGTTGGACTCCACTTGACAGCACCTAATAACAACTATTAACAACTGGTCAAAACACAGACCATCAGGGTTACTGTCCCCACTGGTCTTCTATTAATGCAATTGAATTCTATTAATGCTTCTTGAATTGCACTTGATTAGTGTCTACATCTCATGATGACTCAGACTGTGTTTTCAATTAACTAAAATCCCTAGGTCTTTCTTCCCATGGGCTGTCAGTGGAGCAGGCTTCCATTTATGTAATTGATATTTTGAAGCTAAATGGAGGACTTGAAAGTTATTCTTACAGCATTTCAATTTGAGAAATAGAAGCAACTTGTTAGGCTGCATTCCTCACTTCCATCCACTGAAGTTTACTTTCAAACATGGTGTTTTTTTTAAATTATTACTTTCTTTCTTTTATTTTTCTCGTGGTACTTGAGAGTTGAAAATGGGGCCCCACATACACTGTGCACGTGTTTTACCACTGGGCTGCAGCCTCAGTCCATTTTTTAGATTATTTTTTATTTTGAGACAGGGTCTCACTAAGTTATACAGGCTGCCTCTGGCCACAAACCTGCAATCCTCCTGCTTCAGCCTCCTGAGTTGCGAGGATTACAGGCATGAGCCATGGTACTTGGTCTAAACAAGGTGATTTTTTTAAGTTCCAATTCTATCATGATTGTATCAATTATACATATCTCCCCAATATGCATCAGCCATCTACTAGAACACTTAAGATATAATATGAACCTAATGAATGAAGAGTAGTGCAACAAACTGGCAAGCTTAATAGCCTTCCCTAGAAACTGTCACTCTCATCCTGCTAACAATTCTATACTATCTGTGACTATCTTAACAGAGAGGCAAGTCTTCAATACAATTATGGCAGCAGCAGAAGGTACTCCAACCTTGGAGCTCTCAATCCTGCTCAGAAACCCATAAAGACAATAATATTCTGTTCTGAGGTAAAGTAACATCTATACCTTACTTAAACTTCCACCAAGACAGAGAATCAGCATCAGCAGAGAATCAGCCTTGCTCTGTATTACCCAGGGCCAACCCAGTAGCCTCTTCTTTCATACCGTAACTGAATAATGCTTGAGTGTCAAGGGTACTCTAAGAAGTGTGCAAAAGTATCTCCCCTTGATATAGCACCTTTTAATTCTAACCTGTCCTGAGAAACATCTGACCTGTAGGTTGTGCATGCTATTCTGAAACCATAACTTTTTCATCAGAACAACTAGGAAAGGATCTCACCTGGGTTGATGATCTCATCATCCTCACTGAAAGTCACTCGTGAGTTCTTCCTCTTTCTCTTTGGTCTCTGAATGTCCAGATTTCCCTCCTCAATAGTGAGGGTCGAAATCCGTTTGTTGTGGGCAGTGTTGAACTCTGTCAGGTTCTAGGCCAGGGTTTATACAGGAAAGACAGGAGTCAACACATAGGGAATTTCATGGAGAAGATACTACTAAAGGGTAAGGAGGCATTCAGAGTTGACTACGAATTCTCAAGACAGACAAGACTCCCTTCTATATTTAGAGAAGATTCAGACTGCTCTTAGACAGCTAATACTAACAAGTCTCATTTGAAAAAACATGGAACATCCTCACCAACTAGTGATGGAGTGCTATTCAAAAGGAGGTAAAAGGCCTTGAGTGAGAACAGGTCCCGTGTGTAAATACTGTTAAGGTTTTTTTTTTTTCTCTGAAGGAAGACTATCATCCTTTCATGCCAAGAACTAAAGAAAACGTGACTAGAAAGAATGCTAAGAAGTGTTTTAAAGTAAAGTAAAACAGAATGAAAATGAAGACTGCTTCTTTCTCAGTAAGTCTCTCCTTTAAAATTCTTAAGGACACTGCCAGTGCATTTATTTTTTGGCATTAATGATTTGTCACTCCCTTTCCTATGTGTGGCTCCAGTTCTATTCATAACTACCCACCCATCTATCTCAATGATTAACCTGGCCTTAGCACTGCTGCCTGTGTCTTCCCAATCCACTGGACTTGTTCCAAATTGCACTGCAGTTTGAGATATCCCAAATGTCTTAGAATGAAGACCCAGAGAGGAAAAGGACAAGAGTGTCTATCAGCAAGGCTCCCAGAAAGGCTATTTCTTCAGAACAAAATGATTACTAAATTGTTAAGATTTCTATTGTGCTTTTCTTCCTAAAGACTGGGAAACTGCCTTGGTGTACAGTAATAATAAATGCATATGGGTAGTTAAAGGTATGCTTGCATTTGGTCTGTTTGAATAGATAAGTCACCGTTGCAGCAACAGACAAGTGACGAACCACCACAACACAAACTACAGGGGTCAGCGTCTAAAAAAGAAAAGTTGGGCTGGAGATACAGGTCAGTGATAGAGCGAGTGCTTAGTACACATAAGGCCCTAAAAGTTCAATCCCCAGCATCAAAATAAAGTAAAATAACATATTTTTTAAAAGGAAAACTTTTAACACTTCAAAATCAAATTTTGTAAAATTCATGGCCTTTGAAATGTCCAGGCCCATTTTAGAACAAAAGCAGTCTAACTCTATTTAGAAAACTCCTGGGCTGTCTGGAGGGTATCGAAAAAGCTACATAAGTGAATGGAAGTGTCAGTTGTGCTAATCTGATGCTGTCCAATAACTTTCTGTGATGATGGAAATACAGTTGCCCCTGGGTATCTGAGAGAGGACTGGTTCCAGCCATCCTCCTGCTCTGTGAATACCAAAATCTGCAAATGCTCAAGTCCTTCAAATAAAATGCATATAATCTATACACATCCTCTCATTACACTTTAACTCATCTCTAGAGTACTAAGAGTATCTAATACAATATGAACACTGTATAAACAATTGTTATACTGAATTGTTTAGGGAATACTGACAAGCAAAACATCTGAACATGATCTATACAGATGCAATTTTTTTCCCTCCTAAACATCTTTGATCTAATTTTGGCTGAATCTAAGAATGCAGAACCTGCTGATGGAGGAGCCAACTGTATTCTCAACATGGTACCCACTAGTTACTGAATACTTGAAATGTGGTTAGTGGCTACTGCATTGGACACTGTAGCTCTAAGCAGTCACAAGGACAGAAAAATGTTAACTCCCAGTCCTGGCTTCTAATAGCCACAAGACCCCTAAGAGTGTCAGGGACACCCAGTCACAGCCGGTCATGTCACATTACCAAGGACTCACTACTGGGCTCAACAGAGCCTCCTGGTGCTAAGTCACTGGTATTTTAAACTAGAGAACAGATTTATATTGCAAAAAACAGGATCTCAAAAGACAAACCAATGACATAGACATGGAATTACATCAAGCTCGGTTTCCTCCTCTGGAAGCCCCAGTAAGCCCTTGAGTTCATCATCTTCTCCACCCATTTTCTCATCTCCTTTCACAGCTGATGGCAATGTCTGAGGCTTTTCACGCAGAGTGTATGCCCTTGTGGATGCGCCAAATGAGACCGTGGAATCGATGGGAATTTGCTGAGGCTTGTGAGGTTCCAACCGAATGTGACCTAAGAAAGTGCCGTGTGCTGGGAATAACCAAATCAGAAACGTAAGGGGAGAAATTGAGAACAGCCGGAGTTTTAGAAGACAGAGCATCAACTTCAACTTTCTTATCAGATCAGCTCCTCCCAGCACATTAGTTTTGCTTTTTTGTTTGTTAGTTTTTAAGTTATAAAAAGTGTCACATTCAGGATTATGGTCAGAAAACAAGCTTTTCTATCTTTCCTTTTTTTTTTTTTTGTAATGTTGGAGAATAAACCCAGGGTCTTGCAAATGTTAGGCAAGTGCTCTACCACTGAGCTATATTCCTAGCCCTTGTTTTTTTTGAGATAGGGTCTCACTATATAGCTCAGGCTGGCCTCAAACTTGTGATCCTCCTGCCCATGCTTCCTGAGTGCTGGGATTACAGGTGCACACCACCATAATTTGGTTTGTAAGATGAAAATGGCACTGGGTCTGGTGCATCCTTTGTCATGTGTTACAAGAAGGAAAACTCCTTCAGCAAGCCTCGAATCTCTTCAGTAGATTTCTTACACATCTTCAGACCTGCTGCTCTTCCACATAACAAATACCACTGCCTGTTCTCTGCTGCCAGACAGGCTCCGCTCTATTCTGGGTCCAGCAGGAATGGCTCCAACCCAGCAGAAGCCATGTCCCCCAAGGCAGGAGATGGGAACTGCTGTGGTCTGCCCTCTCCAGCTCCAAGTCTAAGGACATGAAAATTACTGGCCTGGTGGCAATTATGCTTAGGTTTTCCCCAGGAGGAGAGAGGAGTGTGGCCAAGACAGGTGCAATGTTAATGCCAAGGGAAGCCAAAATCCTACTGTTGTTGTTGTTGTTAGGTGCCCCCCTCACAGGGTTTTCAATGGCTGTTTCGGGATTGCCTTGGGAGTGGATTGCCAGGTCCTTCTCCCATTTGTGCGGTGCTGGGAATTGAACTCGGGACCTCAGAGACTGCAGCGCAGCGCTCTACCAACTGAGCTAAATCCCAGCCCAAAATCCTACTAGAGAATCTAAATATTTCTCCACATCAGCATTCTGCATGTCATGAAATGGAGAGAAAAGATGAGTTAAGTACTTGTAAGACAAAGCTCACCAAGTCTCTTACGTAAGCTGACTGGGGAAGTGTGCTTATTGTAGGTAGGGAGAGGAGTTGAACAGGATGAGCCCAGGAAGCAGAACTCTTTACATTTTACTATATTTACACATGGGCAAAATGAACAAACTTCAGGGGCTTACATCATCAAGGCTCACTTGTACGTCTGTGGATTACTTTAGGCAAAGTTTAAAATCTTATTGGTTGAAATGCACTCATGAAATTGTTGTTGTTGTTGTTAGGTGCCATCGAGTCGGTATCCGACTCATAGCGACCCTCATGAAATTAAGACTGATATATTATAATTCCTAAGCAAAATGCAGCTGAATAGTAAATTTTGCTCAAAACTAGTATTTGTTAAACATCTGTACTGCTGTTCTATTATACTAATAGAGCTAATCATGGCTTTTGCTTCAACTGGACCACAATTTATTATAGTCCTATAAACACTTGAGCCTGCAGCTGTAGCCCTGTGGCATCCGATCCTGTCAGATCTCGGAAGCTAAGCAGGGTCGGGCCTGGTTAGTACCTGGATGGGAGACCGCCTGGGAACACCAGAAGCTGTAGGCTTGGGAGAAGGACCTGGCAACCCCCTCCCAAAAACCAATCTGCCATTGAAAACCCTATGAACAGCAGAGAAGCACTGACAATAGTGTTTCCCCTGTTGTACAGAGGGTTGCTATGAGTCGGATACCGACTCAACGGCACCTAACAACAACATCATAAACATTTGAATACCAATACCCTCTAGTTCTCGGACGTTTTTTGTTTCTCTGCACTTTCTGAGGACCTGGGTTCAAATTCCAGCACAACAAAAATGGGAAAAGGATGTGGCAATCTACTCTCGAAAATAATCTTAAAACAATCAGCTATTGAAAACCCTATGAGGGTTGCTATGAGGCAGACCCAACTCAATGGCACCTAATAACAACAAATATGTACTTAATTCCTTCCCCAAGATGTTGTTGTTAGGTGCCGTCGAGTCAGTATCCAACTCATAGCGACCCTCTGTATAATAGGGTAAACACTATGAACAGCAGAGAATTCCCCAAGATAGTGCTCCTTAAAGTCCTTTTCTCTCCATAGTTAGTCATCAATTATTTCAGAAAAAATAGAATCACAGAAATAGAGGAGCGATTTAAAGAACAAACACAAACTTTTTCTTTGACAAGCAACAAAACATGCTTTTCAAACTAAGAATCTAAGGAGTATTTTCATATTTCTCACAGGGAGATACTTACTACTGTTGAGATCTATCAGGAAAACTCTCTTCAGATGCTTGTGGTAGACGAGTGCAGCATGGACTCGAGAGCAAGACTGGTGGTCAATGGTAAAGTCACACAAATCAGGGTTTCTCCCAAATAAGTAATATTTCTTCTCATCAATAATCAGTTTCTAAATAAATATTAAATTAAATATTACTTAAATCTTATCATGACAAGGTTTACCAAAAACTTCTAATCAAATAAGTAGAGGATCTTGAATAGATAAAATTTCTTGCCAAGGAGAAAAAAGGTATTTCCCATTAATTTTTTTTTTTTTTAATTCTAGGGTATAATAAAATCAGTTAAGGGTATTTTTTTTTTTCTTGAACAAATGATCCCACAGTCTTTCCCATTGCATGCTCCTAAGCAATCTTCTAAGTCTAACCATCACAGAAGATACCAAATGGTCAATATCTAGTATTTTCACTTCTGGTTAAAAGAAAAAGTATTTTGACCTATTTGTTCACCTACTGGCTCCTGGTGCACATTAACCAACTGTGCTATTATGAAAGGTGGATACCATCAATGTCTTGAATGATGAACCTCTTCCCTAGAGCACTGGACTCATCCAAGTTCAGCAGAACTCCAAAATGGCAGGAATGTTGGTTGAAGAACTGGGATGAGGGTTACTGAGCAAGTTAAAAAAGAAATCTTTGCTTATTCTATAAAACACTCCAACTTTTCCCAGTCAGAAGATACAGATGAACTCAAGAATGTTCCAGTGGCAGATTCAGCTGCATCTTGGTGTCTCATTATTCTTCAACGTAAATAATTTACTCAGATAACATTTTTTGGGGGGGATAGTGATTCATCTCCCCAAATATAGAGCTCAATTGTTACCTTTTTCTTTTTTGGTGGTACTAGAGGCTAAAAACCCAGGGTTTCATGTAGACTTTTTGCATGTGCTCTACCTGCACCTGCTCTAAGCTGCACCTCCAGCCCCCTTTTTATTATTTATCTTGAGACAGGGTCTCAGTAAGTTACACAGGCTGCCTCTGGCCTTGAACCTGGAATCCTCCTGCCTCTGCCTCTTGAGTTGCTGGGATTATTGGCATGTGCTACTGTGCCTGGTGAAAATTGTTGTTGTTGTTAGACGCCGTCGAGTGGTATCCGATTCACAGCGACCCTATGTACAACAGGGGAAACACTATTGCCAGTGCTTCTCTGCTATTCACAGGGTTTTCAATGGCATGGTGAAAATTAACTTTTCTTAATTCTATTAGCTGTAACTGGCCTCTCCTCATGAGATAAAGAATTTTGTCAAGAGTAGCTGTCTTTTGGACATTTCAAAGGGTTGTTTGGTTCCTAATTTAAGGTCAAACAGGAAGTAAGAAGCACAAACCAAAAAAAGAAAATGAAAAAAAAAGGAAAAAAAGCACAAAGCATGTCCAGGAAGTAGTAAGATTGCTTTTCAAAAAACATGCATTCAAATGAAGATCATCACTTGTTTGGGAAAAGAATGTGGTATAAATATCTACCTATATTCTAATCATGCAACCATAACTCCAAAGTATCTTTGGAACTCTCTTTAGCTTTGGATTTACATTAGATATTATTATATGAGCCCCCAATTCCAACTCCATTGTCCCCTTTCACTTTGGCCACGAAAATTCTATTGTTGTTGTTGTTAGATGCCATGGAGTCAGCTGTACACAGGGACCCTATGTACAACAGGTGAAACATTATTATTAGTGCTTCTCTGCTATTCATACAGTTTTCAATGGCTGACTGCTTTTTGGGAGTGGGTTGCCAGGTCCTTCTCCCAATCCTACAGCACCTGGTGTTCCCAAGCAGTCTCCCATGCAAGTACTAACCAGGCCTGAATCTGCTTAGCTTCTGAGATCTGAGGGGATCAGACACCACAGTGGTATGGCTGCAGGTAAAAATCCTATTATCCAGAGTTAAATAAGTGAGCATTTACTGTGTCTAAACATGGAACTACTTCATGTGGAAAAGACTTTCCAGGTTTAGGGGTAGGGGATGTGGGTGTTAACATGTATTAAAGGATAATTAATGCTGGGCATTTTAAACATTATCTCATGTTATCCTCAAAACAATTTTAAGAAGCAAGTATCATCCTCACTGTTAAAAAGACAGATTGAGAGAGGTCAAGTCATTCATTCAATGTGGTCTGGCAGGTTACTTGAAAAATAGGAATTTAAACCCTGGGCATAGTGGTGCAAACCTGTAATCCCAGCACTTGGGAGGCAAATCTTGAGTTCCAGGGCAGCCTGGGCTAAACAGTGAGACACTATCTCAAGAAAATAAATAAACAAAAGCTAGTATTCTAAATAATGTGCCATAGATCTGGAACAATTCTAAGAGAAGAGCGTCACAATGTTTTCAGCTGTTGTTGTGGAAATGGAGAGTAAAAACTATAAAACGCCCAAATACAACACAAAAAGGGAACACATGTCTATAATCCCAGATACTTGGGTGGCTGAGGCAGGAGGACTGTCACAAGTTTGAGGCCAAGCCGGGCGTGGTGGCACACGCCTGTAATCCCAGCGGCTGGGGAGGAGGAGGCAGGAGGATCCCAAGTTCAAAACCAGAGACAGTCAGTGTAACTTAGCGAGACCCTGTCTCAGAAAATAATAAAATCTACAAAATGGGCTGGGGGTGCAGCTCAGTGGTCCAGGCCCTGGGTTCAACCCCTAGTACCGCAAAAAAAAAAAAAAAAAAAAAAAAAAAAAAAAAAAAAAAAAAAAAAAAAAAAAAAAAAAAAAAAAAAAAAAAAAAAAAAAAA
>VMDO01000353.1:66446-118185 GCA_007922755.1 Pedetes capensis | reverse complement strand
AAGCGGTCTGACATAGGAGTGTTGATTCTTTTTTTATTTGGCCAAATAAGGACCTTTTTGTTTTTGGGGGGACAGTTCTGAAGGGGTTAAATCCAAGACCCAGTCATGGTAGGCAAGCACCCTACCCTTAAGGTATCCCCAGCCCTAGAGGTACATTTTTTTAACAAATGCTGTCTCAGATTAGTATCACAGTTATTTTATATAAGAAATGTCATTTGGGGCTGAGGATGTAGTATAATAGTAGAGTGCTTGCCTAATGTACATAAAGCTCTGGTTTCAATCCCTAGCATCTCAAAAAAAAGGAGGGAGGTGCTTCAAAAGAAAGGTTGTTTTATTAACAAATGAGTAGGAAGGGCAATGAGGAAGAATTATTCTTTGAGCTGAATTTAAATTTATGAAAAACTCAACACCCTGTCCTTATATTTCTTTTAATCCTGGATCAGTAAAGGCTTTGCCATAAATTGGCTATAAACCAGACTGTCACAGATGAAGGACTCTAGGTGAATTATTCCTAACACTTCCTCCAATTCTAGTAGGCTAGACTACTGTTAGTGGTGTAGGAATCTAGTTTGGTCACTTAAGAATAACCTTCATTTGAGCTGGGTGCAGTGGTGCATGGTGGTAATCCCAGTGACTATAGAAGCTGAGGCAGGAGAATTCCAAGTTCAAGGCCAGAGGCAGCCTGCACAACTTAGCAAGACCCTGTCTCAAAACAAGAAATAAAAAATGGGCTGGGCTGCTGCTCAGTACCTGGGCTCAACCCTCAAGTACTGAAAAAAGCAAACAAAAAACGAACAAAACAAAACAAAAAAAAATCCAACCTTATTGGTATATGCTATCTTTTTCCTTTAAATCCAAGGTATCATTAAGTGCTAGTTCACATTTTACACTATTCTCCTGCAAAAATCCCTGAAAAGCCAGGTCTGGTAGTGCACAACTGTAATTCTAGCATTTAGGATGCTGAGGGAGAAGGATTACGAGTCTGAGGTCAGCTTGGGCTATATAGTAAGACTGTCTGGAAAAAAAAAAAAAAAATTCCCCGAGAAAAGACAGCACAAAGTTGACAAGTAGTCAAGTTAGTGCCAGGCTAGGAACCAAGAGGCCTGTATTCATTGCTGGCTAAGTCCTTGAACTCACAGTAGACTACTTATCTCCCACATGCAATTAGTGTCCCCATACCTCATGCAAAGAGGCTCTTGGCACTGGTAACTGTAACAACTGCTGAGCTACTTAATTGCCACATACTGTGCTTATGAGTTTTACTGTGTCATTTCACATGAGGACAATCACTCTATGAGGTGGGTAGGAACAATCCTTCCTATTTTTATAGATGACAAAATTAAGGCATAAAGGAATTAATAAAGCTAGGTATTTGTAGTCTGGGTTAAAAAGTCAGATTTGCCTGACTTTTGAGCCTGAGCTCTTTGAACCATTACTTTAGACATTTTCCTCATTCCACTTATATCAAAGATGTAAGGTATGGCAATGAATATTTTAAGAAGTAAATTAGTACTTTGGGTCATATTCTTCATTTCTCTTTAAATAAGCACTTACCCAGTTTCTTTCAAGCTTAGCTTTAAGGTTTAGTTAGTTTAAGCTAGCTCAGATGTATGGGTTACCCCTGGGAAATTCTGTGTAACAATGCCTACCTGGTGGTAGTAGAGGTCACTCCAGGGCCAAACTACAACACAGCACCAAGATTTAACAACAACCTGACAGCTGAATCAGAAAGTCACCCTGGGTGTGCTCTGATCTGTTTTTTTTCCCCCATGGTATCGAGGAATTGAACCTAGGGTCTCATGCATGCTTTTAGCAAGTGCTCAACAACTGAGCGGTAGCCCCAGCCCAATTTTTACTTTGTTTTGAGGCAGGGTCTTGCTAAGTTACATCAACTGCCTCTGGCCTCGACCTTGTGATCCTCTTGCCTCTGCCTCCTGAGTTGCTGGGATTAAAGGTGTGCACCACCATGCTCGACTTGACCTAAGTTTTAAGACAGGTTAAAAAAATTTAAGATTTTGTGAGGTCAACCTGAGCTACAAATCAAGACCCTGTCTCAAAAAAGAAAACAAAAACAAAAACAAAAACAAAAACAAAAAAACAAGCCAAGTACAGTGGTACATACCTGTAACTCCAACAACTTGGAAGGTAGAGGCAGGAGGATCCCAAGTTGCAAGTCAGAAGCAGCCTGTGTAATTTAGCCAAACCCTGTTCTAGATAAAAAATAAGGCAGTGTGGTGGTGCACTTCTGTAATCCCAGCGATTCAGGAGGTGAGACAGAAGAAACACAAATTCAAGGCCAGAGGGTGCCTATGTAACTTAGTAAGACTCTGTCTCAAGAAAGAAATGTAAAAGATGGACTGGGGGTACAGCTTAGTGGTAGATCATGTGCAAAGCATATGTGAGGCCCTGGGTTCAACTCCTCCGAACTGCACACAGACAAAAAAAGATTAAAAAGAGGGGGCTGAGGGTGCAGCTCAGTGGCTGAGTGTTTGCAAAGTATGCACAAGGCCCTGGGTACAACCCCCCAGTACCACAAAAAAAAAAAAAAAAAAAAAAAAAAAAAAAAAAAAAAGTAAAATAAATAAATAAAGACATTGTGAGCCAGGTGTGGTGATGCACGTCTGTAACCCCAGCATTTGGAAGGCTAAAGCAGGAGGATCATGAGCTGGAGGTCAGCTTGAGCCATATAGCAAGTTCTCGGTCAACCTGAACTTTACAGCATAACCCTATCTCAGAAAAACAACAACCAAAAAACAAAGGTATTGCTTTAGAATTAAAGGAGATCCCTGAAATTACAATACCTTATTCTATGTAATATTTATTCAGGCTGAATCTCACTGCATTTCTCATTCATGTTTATATGCACACAGACTATGTCTCAAAGACTTAATTGTGCCAACCACTGTGCTCACAGTGGGTCACAAGGAAATGTAAGATGAGCACTCTTGGGTTATAATAATAACCAAATTTCCATGATTGTAAGGTACCACAGACATATCAGAGATTGAGGGGTTTAAAGGAAAAAGACAGAAAATGCTCCTAAGTTCAAGGCACATATTCACTATTAAAGGCATCCCAATTATAAAATGTTAAAAATGTATGGGATCTTAATAGAAAATAGTATGTCTTGGAATTACAGATGTATGTTAATAAGTGAAATGAAATAACACATTGGTCTTTTCATAATCACTAAAGCCATAACTTCTTGATGAGCTATGGCCCATACCACTATACAGTTGTGCCTCTGAGTTATAACTCAGAGTGTGTCTTTACACACTGGGCTTAAAAGACTCATGGCTTTTGTTTTAATATTGCACTTCTTCAACCCAGCTATCACAAGATATCACAAGCCTTTGACACAAAGCTAGGATATAGATAGCTCGGTTAGTATCAAGTGCTGATCAAGTCTAAATCCTTAAAAATAAACATATCTGGGCTGAGGATGCAGCTCCATGGTAGAGCACTTGCCAAGCACTAGTGACATTCTGAGTTTGATTTGCTGCATTGCAAAACAAACAAACAAACAAATACAAACACATCTCAGGCCTATTCTGGTCAAGACCAATATAGTGATATCTAAAGGGTTTGTAACTTGACAACTACTATGGCAACTGAGCATACCTATGAGCACTAAAAGACAGAATGTTATCAGCACATAGAAGCCAGTGCTGGTTAAGGGATGCTGGTTAAGTTTGAGCACTTTGAAAATTATTTCACAAAGGAATGTGATGGTATCACTAAAACTAGGCCTATTTTCCTGTTTCTTCCTATTGCAAACTGAAGGTTAAATACTAATAACAAAATACATTTCTATATGTCTTCAAGCTTCATGATATTCTATTTAGCTACAACTATTTTGTTATCTGTGGAACCATCTATCATAAAAGAGGTTGTTCAGGTAGTTTTGGTTGATTAAATTATTTCCTTGAATTATTGTAATATTTTGAATCTTTAAGATAAAAGAACCCAAAGGGTGACAAAGGGGCTCTGTGTGACTGGCTGAGAACATGATGATTTAACAGAATTCATTACAACTTATGTATGCTTTCATACTTTACAAAATACTGGGTTATCTGTACAACATCCTGAATGTGACAATATTCCAGCTCTGTAAAAAAAGAAAAAGATGATGATGATGATGATGATGTTCTCAGTACCTTTTCAAGATAGCAATTATGCAAACTGCAATGTTTTATTGTACTACATCAAAGAAAACCAACTGCACTCAATAACAGGGCCTTGAACTAAATTCTAGCTCAGTAACTAGTGGGCTTAATCTCCATTTCCTGGTAAATAACAATACAGACTTTAAAAACTTAGTAACGTTCTAATAGCTAATCAAAACTCATGTTTTGCCAGGCACAGTGGTTCATGCTGGCGATCCCAGTGACTCAGCAGGCAGAGGCAGAAGGATTGCAGGTTTGAGGCCAGAGACCATTTGAGTAACTTAGTGACACCCTGTCTCAACACACAAAAAAAGAAGAAATGGAGTAGGGGTGCAGTCCAGTGGTAAACCACTTGCACAGTATGTGCAAAGCCCTGGGTTCAACCCCCAAGTACTACAAAACAAACAAACAGTCTCATGTTCTCTTAAAATTCTAGGTGGCATACATGTTAGAGACTTGTATAAAAGGTGGAATTCTGCCATGCTTTTCCTTTACAATATTTACTTCAGAGGGTTGGGGAGTGTAGCTCAGTGGTTGAATGCCTGCTTGGCATGTTCATGGTCCTGGGTCTGAGTCCAAGCACCACAAAATAAAATAAAAAATGCAATTTTATTTCAATTATAATTATGTAATTTTTTTGTGTGATTCTGTCTCTCCCACTGGATGACTCATAGACAGGAATTGTGTGTTTTGTCCTCTGTTGTAGCCTTTTCTGCTGAGCTCAGTGACTAGCACATAATAAGCACTCAATAAATGTTTTGAATGAATGACTTTTATACCATTTCATTCTCTTTTTTGAGCAAGTAGCTTAGTTTACCATACTTCTTTGAAGAGGTTAGACCCGAATCTCACAGAAGCAACTTAAAAGTTGATCTATATCAGGTATGTCCAACCCATAGCCCACAGGGAATAGCTAGTAACGTATCCCCACAAAATCTTTTAACATCATGTATTTTTTAGCACGTATTTATGCTAAAATCCTTGTGTGGCCCAAGACAATTCTTCTTTACTGGATGTGGCCCAGGAAGCCAAAAGATTGGACATCCCTGATATTGTTCACTTTCTTCAGTTATTGTATACTTCTGCATTCCACACAACTCCATGAACTCAGAGAGAAGGAATTTACCAAGTTAGAGGGCTTCTATTTTAATTGGGGCTCCTAGGCCAATGACATATTAAAACTCTTTATTTGGAAGGTGAAAGAAACAACTGAGTGTTTGTGGGAGATATAAGCTTTCAATGTGTTATATCATCATGAGCTTTTACTGGAAAAAAATTCAAGATGAACAGAAGTAGCATTGCTGGGAAAACAAAGTATAGGACAGAAGGTGGAAAAGTGAGTCACTGACAAAAATCTTTAGAATGAAGGGGTAGGGGACATGTATTTCCATACCTCAATTAGTTTGTCTCCTTTCACTACATCCAGATGTAAACCAGGTGGGGGTTTACCTGCCCTGAAAAAGAAGAGCAAAAAAAGAATTTTCAGGTTGACTTCATAAACATTATAATCACTGTCCCATTCAACATTGTAGCTCTCCTACCCGCCTATAATTAGTTCATGTTCAAGCAGAAATGCCATCTACTTCACTATTAAAGCTCCTTTCTAGATTTGACACTTATTTCTCAAGTGACTCAACTGCTCTAAGAGAGATTTTAGTGGATCTGTACTTATAGCAGCATTAAAAAAAAAAAAGCCCTGTATTTTAAAATTGGATATTCACTTTAGAGAGAAAGCAGCAGAACAAGTATAAGTATTATAGCTGAGGTTGTCTGGTCACCTGGAGTTTGATTCTAACCCTACCACTACCTGCTACCCTAATATCATGTAAATACAGAATAAATCAGTTGTTGTTTTGGGCTGATTAAGATTAGTTTCATTGTTGGGTACCATAGCACAAGGCTGTAATCCCGGCATCCTGGGAGGCTGAGGCAGAAGGATCAAGAGTTTGAGGACAGAGGCAGCCTGCACAACTTAATGGGACTCTGTCTCAAAATAAAAAATAAAAAAGGGGCTAGGCTAGGGGTACAACTCAGTGATACAGCACTTGCCTAGGAGACCCTGGATTCAACCCCCTAGTACAACAATAACAAAACTACTCTCATCACATAATAAGCAGAAGGTATTTTCCAGAGCTCTAAGACCAAATTTGTTGTTGTTGTTGTTATTAGGTGCTGTCAAGTCGTGTTTGACTCATGGTGACCCTTATTGGGTTTTCAACGGCTGAATGTTTTGGGATTGCCTCGGGAGTGGAATGCCATGTTCTTCTCCCATTTTTTGCGGTGCTGGGAATCCATCTCAGGACCTCAGAGACTGCAGAGTGGCGCTCTACCAACTGAGCTAAATCCCAACCCAAGACCAAATCTGAGGCACTTAATTAGGGAACCAGGACAATTCAAAATTATGCCCATGAAACCAGGTATCAAATGAATACAGAAAGTGTGTTACTCTTGAATGGATCTTTCTACAACAGCATAATTAAACCAATTTTTCTCTGTACTCTGCCATACCACTCAAGGGGATATACATATGTCAAAGCACTTAAAACCTGGTACATACAAGATACTGAGGAAATGGTAGGTGATGTCAAAGAGTCTCTTCTAACTGAATATCCTGTCCTGGCCCACATTTGAAATCAATGCAACCAGAAACCAAAATGGACACAGGATTTGTAGACTGAAGCAACTGAATGTGACAAAAGTGTAAAGAAGTCCAGAAAAAGAGTAACATGCTCACTTGCTTCCTGGTTTTGCTCACTTGAACTTTCCAGAACCCCTACATTTGCACAGAAGGGTATCCTGTCTAACTGAAAATACAACACAGTCATCTCACAGTTCTGCCTCAAACCCTCTATGTAACTGAAAGGACAGTGCACTGGAAAAAAAACCATTTTGTCCAAGAAACAGGGAATGGAATGTTATATTCGAAATATACTTTCTGAACTCTTACTATGTGCCCAACTTAGGACCAGGCCTAGAAGCTGAGAATACAAAAATGCATAGGTATTTGCCCTTGAAGCTCTCAATATAACGGGAGACAGAGAGAAGGAACAGCACACCATGACAAGCTACGGCAGAAAAAGCTCTAATTCGCATGCATCTCCTTGCAAGGAAATTCCTATTTACTCATCTTGTATCGTACTCAAAGTCTAAATTATCCCATTATTCCCAAGAACTTTCCAAGGGAGGAAAAGGGTTCATTCTAACAATCACTGATGTCTTTTGTGCCAGGCTTCCTGCTGGTCGCTGTGACCCAGGGGTAGGTCAGCGCCATCCCTGTCCTCAGGGAGCTCCCAGTCTGCGGAAGACAGTCAAGTAGAGCACACAGGATGCAGCCACCTTAGCGGGATGCGGGACTCAGGTTGGGCTGGGGTCTGGAAGCTGGCTCGTGCGCGCTCGGGACGTACAGCAGGGGTCTAGATACAATGCTCCACACGAGCACCAGGCAGCCAGGCAGTTAAGAGTTGAGGTAAGTTAGGGGCCGAGGCCGCAAAGAACTCCAACAAGGGGCTGATCGCCCGAAGGGTTGCCCAAGTGAGAGCCTTTGAGCCCTCAACCCCGGGTTTCCACAGTTTGGGGCCCGGGCACCAGGCTCCCGGTTCCTCCACACGTCGCCCGGCCCCACACAGCGGACAGCTTTGCCTCAATAATTCCAGGGTCTTTAGGCCGTCCTTCTCACCACGAAAAAAGAGCAGCCCTGCCGGCCCAGGTTAACTCGGGCCAGGCCACTCCAGCCCCGGCCGCCCCGCCACTCACCAAGTCGGGCAGTCGAAAAGCGGGAGGCTGGAGCCGGAGTTCGCGGCTGCCGCCATCTTGCGTCTCCCCCTCCCATTTGGCGGGCCCGAGGCACGCCGGGAAGCTGGAAGACCGGGAGGGACGAGGCGGCATCCCAGAAGCCTGTGCGTCCTCGCACGCACTCAGGCGCGCGCGCGGGGCGGGGCCTCCGGTGGGGACTGAGAGGTGACGTCAAACTCCTTTCAGTGTTTGAGTTGGTTTCGGGGCCGACTCTGGAGATTAGGAGTTCTCGTGGGCTGGAAGTTGTCAGAGGAAAGCCGGCTTTTGGGCAGAGGTGTCAGTCTTCCCCTATGCCCTCCTGGCAAAAGCTCTCGAGCTCTATAATCTTACGACTGCATCGTCCCCCAGGGCTTGTACGTCCCTCAATCTAGAGAAAAACTTGGGCAAAACTCAAGATTCTTGATTAGAGTGGTCATTCTGTTTTTCCTCTTCCAGCCGGTCTTTGGAAAGCTGCATCCTACTCACTGATCCTTTCTAATCTAAATCTGAGCCCCGAGGGTTTCTGTAAATTATTTGGGAATCTGCCTAAGGGGTCATTTGTCGTCTGTTTATGAAAACCCTGGACAAGCTGGAGCCAAGAGCAGATTAAGTCAGAAGGCAGGCGTCCATATCTTCACTGTGCATAGCTTAAACGGTTTATCAAATTGTGACCCTTTAGGATTTTTTGCTTTTGTTAGTAGTGACTATACTGTGCACCGAAACTTTGGGATTGCCATCTTGTGCCTAGGCTACCAGCTCACAAAAGGAGACGGTTAGCAGAGCCTATGGGGATAATGCCTATGTCTATTGAATGGCTATTTATCTGAGCCAGTATGTATTTTATATGGATCATCTCAATCTTCACAACACTGTTGAGATAGGGATTATAGTGATTCCTGAGAGGCTCAGATTGAGTTGCCCAGCCTCAACCTAGAAGTGGTGAATGGTATTTAAACCTGAATGTAGATGAAGCCAAAGGCCAGGCTTACTAATCACTACTCACACTTTTCTGTTGGACAACCATATTTATTAGCATGCAATGATACTCATCTTTATCACTTGCCAAAAATCTGGAATGATCATCTGACTTGAAGAGTTTTTTTTTAAAGAAACTAATTGCATAATTATTGTTCATTCAGAAAGAGGCACTGCGCAACAAGTTAAAGAATCTGTTAAGATGGAAGTATTTCTTTTCTTGATTCCCTGCTACAGGTCCTCTGAATCTTCAATAGAAAATCAGCCTATTCAAAAGATTTTGCCTTGGGTGAAGTCTCCAGGCCTCAAGATTTTAGTGCAATATAACAATTTGGATTTTAAGATTATCAGCTGTTAGGTAGGTTGAAGAATCCTCTTTTCTTCAAAGTACATTAAACTCATCTAGCAAAGAAGGCAACTAATCAGATCACTTATCAAATGGCTTGTTAATATCCTCCTTTTCAAGATTCCAAAGACCAGAATGATAGGAAAAATCCTAACTCTAAACTTGATCTCAATAAAACATCATCCTATGGCTCCCTTTGAGCACTAGAACATGACGTTTGAGAAAGAATTCAATAGTCTCAAAAGTGTTTTGGATATAATTGAAAAGAATAAGATACTTTTAACTGGTGTAGCTCAATAAAGACCTCGCCTAGCATGCATAAGGTCCTGAGTTCCATCCACAGCACAGAAAACAAAAAACAAACAAACAAGCAAACAAAAAACCCTACTTTTATCTACAGATTGTATGGGGTTTTGAGGTTGTATGCACCTTTCAGACTTTAGGTGTTGCTGAAGCCATTTCTATCAATGACTTAATAAAATCTTATGTCAACTTTGCCGTTCAATTTGTCATCTTCTGTGATCTTTCAACTATAAGTTTTACACCCTAAAAGCTATATACTTACCCTTATAATTCTTTGCTCCTCAGCCATGTTCCATTTCCAGCACAGCTGATATTCACACTGGCTTCTGATGTAGTGGGACCTACACTTTCCTAGGTCCTTATAAAGTAAAATGCATTTTGATTGCGTGCTATTGATGTCAGTATAAGCCAGTAAACTGGAGGGTAGCAATGCAGGCCCTTAAACTTTTGAAATGGAGACTGCTGGGCTATCTGACTTCAGATTTTGGTATCTCAACAGACGAAAGTTACTTTCTTTATCTTTGACAAATTTCCTTAGAAAAGAATCTAAAGGTACTGGGAGTGCTGCCAATGTCAAAAACTTTCTTAAAACATCTTTGGTGAGATTTTTGAATGATCAAATAGAAACACTATACACTGTGTGTATAGACAGTATAAACAGGAGGCTTCATTTAGCAGGGTGGTAAATGAAAAGAAGTGCACAGGGTGCTGACAGAAGAAAGGATGTTCACAAGAAGCTGGGTAGACCAAGGAAGATAAGTCATCATACCACAGGGACACTTGCAGTACTCTTTACAATCACAAGAGTATGGAAGCAAGCAAGATATCCATCAACAGAGGAGGAGATTGAAAAACTGTGGTATATATACACAATGGAATATTACTCAGCACTAAAGAAGAATAAAATTATGTCATTTGCAGAAAAATAGATGGAACTGGAGAATATCATCTTAAGTCAACAAACTCAGTCCCAAAAAGAGAAATACTGTATGTTCTCATATGTGGAAGCTAAATCTATCTTAAAGGAAGAAAATATATATATATACATATGTAGATATATAAAAAAATCCACTAATACTTACCTAAGAAGGGAAAATATAAGCAGAGTAGAAAGAAGGGGAGAAGGGATCCGTGGGTGGGAGCAGAGGTGAGGGAAGGGAGAAGGGGAGAGGAAATAAAAGGGGGGGGAAAGGGGAGAGGGAAATCTCAAAATATATAAGGCAACTATATGAATACATGGGAAAAAATAAGGAAAGAAAAAAATTATGAGAATATAACCCATGATTGTATATGATTTTGTTACATATTAAAATCCCTATTTTTCTGTTTTCTTTATATGGTTCTGTAAAGTACGTAAGTTGTAACCAAAAGTGACATAATAGTTGCATAATGGATAAAAGTCTTATTACTCTGTACCCCACCAACACATAAATAAAGGGGGAGAAAAAGAAAAGTTGGATAGAAACTGCTACTTCAGATTTTTTAGGGAAAGCATCATGGAAAGGTAGTGAGCATGACAATCTATATCAGCAATGCATGGACACAGTGTATAGTGTCTAAAGGTGGTTCTGACTCTGAGTTCTTGAAACCAAATCCTGGCTCCAACACTTGTAAGTTGTATGATCATTAGCAGGTCACTTACACCTCAGCTTTCTGACCTATTAAAAGGGGAGACAAGAAAAATACATCTCCTGTAGTTGTTAGGTGCTGTCAAGTCGGGTCCGACTCATAGTGGCCCTCATAGGGTTTTCAATGGCTGGTTGTTTCGGGATTGCTTCAGGAGTGGATTGCCACGTCCTTCTCTCATTTTTGCAGTGCTGGGGATAGAAACCAGGTCCTCAGAGAGTGCAGAGCAGCATTGTACCAACTGAGCTAAACCCCACCCCAGTATAAGATTATAAGTGTGAAAAATTTAGCATAGTAGCTTTCTGGAAGTAAGGGCTCAAATTTTCCACAAATGACTATCCATATACACAGCACTTCTGTAAGCCTTTAAATTCTTGCTTTGGTTCTTTCATTGTGAAACAACAAAGCTAGTCTAGATGAGTGGTTCATAGACTTTAGAGATTTCATGGACCAGGAAAAAAAGGAATATAGGGGCATCAACTTTTATTGTAAATTGTGAGAGTCACAAATGAAGTCCACAGTGCTCATGATCAAATGGAAGGTATCATACATGCTAGGCAAGTACTCTACCACTGAGCTATATTCCCAGCCTCACCCTTCCATTTTAATAAATTAAAATATCCACTTTTTTTCTGCATGGCGTGGGCAAGGGCCTAGATTTGGTTTGTGGCACCACAAAAACAAAAGCAAACCAAAAAAGCCAGGCATAGTTGTACACACCTGTAATCCTAGCACTGGGGAGGCAGAGGCAGGAGGATCAAGTTCAAGGCCGGTCTGGGTTACGTGGATCCCTGACCAAAAAATTCAAACCAAACCAAACAAAAAATGTTGCAAGCACGTTATCTCAGACTCAGATGCAGCTTTAACAAGACTAATTTTCCCTATTTTCCCATGAGCTGATGAAATCTTGGTTATTAATCATAATCCAACCCAAAAACTTGTATTACTCTAAGTTTACTCTTTAAAAATTAAGTGCTTGCTACACTGTGAATCCATTCACCTGCAGCTGTAGCCCTGTGGCATCCGATCCCGTCAGATCTCGGAAGCTAAGCAGGGTCGGGCCTGGTTAGTACCTGGATGGGAGACTGCCTGGGAACACCAGAAGCTGTAGGCTTGGGAGATGGACCTGGCAAGCCCCTCCCAAAAATCAATCTGCCATTGAAAACCCTATGAACAGCAGAGAAGCACTGACAATAGTGTTTCCCCTGTTGTACAGAGGGTCGCTATGAGTCGGATACCAACTCAACGGCACCTAACAATACCACATTGTGAATCAAATTTGGTAAAGTATTAAGATGAACTACTCAGTTGGTCTAAAAGCAGATCAGGGGTTGAGAATTAAAATCTTTCAAACTACATGTTGTTGTTTTTATTAGGTGCTGTCCAGGTGGGTCCAAATCACAGTGACTCTATGTACAACAGAATGAAACCCTCCCTGACACTGTGCCATTCCCCACACTATCAGTGTTTTTCTGCTATTCATAGAGTTTTCAATGGCAGATAGTTTAGGGATTATTTTGGAGGTGGGTTGCCAGACCCTTCTCCCATTTTTGTGGTGCTGAGGATTGAACTCATAGAGTGCACAACAGCACTCTACCAACTGAGCTAAACCCCAGCCCTCTCAAATTACATAGATATTCTAAAGTAGTTGTATTTTGTGGTTCTAGAAAGTAGTAGCGAAAAATCCTTGAAAGCCCAAGGACACAACAAATGTGATTGGAAAAGCAAGGAAGAATATAGGTGATTCCCAGCCCTAGAGAACAGAATGGATTGAGATATGAGTTGTACTTACTAACCAAAAGCAAAAGCTGCATTCCCATGACTGAGGACAGTCTCTGAACAAAAAGAAAAACTAGATGGAGCTGGGTGCTGGGGTGCACACCTGTAATCCCAGTCACTTGGGAGGCTGAGGCAGGAAGATAGCAAGTTCAAGGTCAGAGGCAGCCTGCATACCTTAGTGAGACACTGTCTCCAAATAAAAAATTGGGCTGGAAGTGCAGCCCAGCAGTAGAGCACTTGCAAAATATGTGCAAGGCCCTGGGGTCAACTTCCAAGTATGGAAAAACAACAAAAACAATAATAATTTAATAATTTAAAAACCCTAAATGAAAATCCTATGAGGGTTGCTATGAGTCAGACATGACTTGATGGCACCTAACAACAACAACAACAAATGAAGGAGGCTCAGAGTATTTTACTTTGCACAGGTTGAATAGTAATTTCATTTTCATGTTCTTTTCCCAACAGTACGAGGCAGTGTAAATTTGGCTTGAGAGAGAGAGATTATACATTGCAGTGGATGAACTCCAAGTGGGGACCTCTTAGCAAAAATAAAATACACACACAGCCAGGTGCCATGGTGCATGCCTGTAATCCCAGCTACTCAGGAGACTAAGTCAGGAAGACAGTGAGTTTGAAGCCAGAGGCAGCCTATGAAATTTAGTAAGACCCTGTCTCAAAATAAAAAAAGAGAGCCAGGTGTGGTAGACCACATCTGTAATCCTAATGGCTAAGGAGGCAGAGGCAGGAGGATCACAGGTTTAAAGCCAGAGGCAGCCTGCATAACTCAGCAAGACCTGTGTCTCAAGGTAAAAAATAAAAAATGGGCTAGGGGTACACCTCAGTGGTAGAGTGCTTGCAAACCATGTGCGATGCACTGGGTTCAACTCCCAAATACTACAAAAACAAACAAACAAACAAACAAGGATCTGGGGATGTAGCTCACTTGTAGAGCACATACCTAGCATGTGCAAAGCCCTGGGTTCAACTCTCCAATACCATACACACACACTCCGGGAACATCAATCTAGTACTCATCAAGTTCTTGTTCTGAAACATTCCTAGATGAAGTGACCAGAACGACATTTCTACTTTACCCTATATAGTATGACAGTTTTAATTCATTTGAAGAGAGAATGCTTGAGAGTACCCAATACTCACCTAGAACATTTCAGTAAAGGAATTAGGAGATGAAAGGTTAAAAAAAAAAAAAAAAAAAGGAATACAGAGCCAAACATACCACTTGCATGGTCAGCCTAAACCCCCATCATCTTTGTAGTCAGGGATTTTATAGGTGGAAAAGAGCAAGGGAGAAAATGTGGGGCCTATGGGTTGAGTAATTTGTCCAAATATCCTCAGCAAGTTCATGGCAAGGCTAAGATTCTCCAGGTCTTTTGTACTCCAGTCTAGTATTTTGACCTCCAAACCAATGGTTCTTAATCATGGTTGCACATAAGAATTATTTGGAGCTTAAAAAAGTTTCTATGTCCAAGATGTATTCCAGACTAATGAAATTAGAATTTTGGGGTCGGGGGCCAAGGTATCAATATATTTTTTTAAAGTTTCTAATGTGAAGCCATAATTAAGAATCACTGTCCCAGACCATGGTGCCCCCAAAGATAACCCATGCACAAATAAGGATAATTCTATAAATGAGTTTATTAGGAACATCTAGCAGAACCTCTTTGGCAACTGCCACAAATTCTAGGGCAAGTTCATAATTGCTTTCTGTGACCACCACTACAGACACCACTGGATCAATCACAGTATTACAGAACTATGGTCACTTTATTTTTCTCAAATTCAAATAGTTTTTAACAATAAGTACTTTTTTCTTTCTTGGAATGTTACAAGTGATGCATCCAAGTCAACTATAATTTAGAGCTGAAGGGCATGACCATAGATGGAGAGAATTATCTCTGAAGCTGCTGCTTTGGGCCATTGTGCCACCCCAATGACTCTGTCCTGTTTTTCTTTTCTTTCTTTCTTTCTTTCTGAGACAGAGTCTCACTATTTAGTGCAGGCTGTTCTCAAACCTGCAATCCTCCCGCCTCAGCCTCTCAAGTGCTGAGGCATATTATAGGCATATGCCACCATGGCCGGCTCTCTGTCCTGTTTTTCAAGGAAAGGCAGCAACACTTACTCCACTTCCAAACTAATCCTAACCTGATCTCCAATCTATTTGCAAGTCTCACTTTTTCTCACGACAACACATTGTCTCATACCTACTTCATTAAGATGTTAACTCATAAAAATTATTATAAAAGCTTTAAAATTTTTGTGTTAAGTAGGTGGGACAGTGCAAATATGCAAAGGAACTTCTGCATTTGGGCCCTTGTTTCCCTACTATTCACATTAGTTCAGAACAAGAAGATTAAATAACATTACGGGAATGGAAGAAATGAATATAAATATACCCAAAGTAGCCAAATCTTCTAATTCACTATAAGATGAACTAAAATTGTTGGCCTAATTCACATTATGTGAGAACCTAAACAAATTGTGTTCCCTCTAACTATTCTAGGCCTGTGAAAAAGGGAAGTGGACAGCATTTATATTACAAGACAACAATCTTTTATTGAAACATTTTTTGGTCTAAAACTATGTATGGAAAGATTTATCTCTTGTTCATAAGTTAGGGTAAGTCTATCATCACTAACCCAGTATTATTTACAAAAACCAACCTTTTCTTTGCTTTATCACCAAGTTCACAGGCCTACGTTTTAAACCTAACTTCAGTTTAACTTTTAAAATCTTCCTGCCATCAAATGCTCAGCAAGCCTCATAGGTAGAGAGCAACCTTTTGACAGCAACATTCATCATTCACCAGGAATGTAGAACCACAAGCGAACAACAACAAAAAGATTAAATCATTCCAAACAATTCCTATTTGCTTTCCAAAAGCATGCTATGTCTAATTCTCCCTTTCTATGCAGACAGGTGGGAGAAGGACCCCATTGAGTATAGTAATGTTAATTAAATTAACCTCTTTAAAACAGGAGCATGATGGCTTAGTGTGTATGAAGATGAACTGCTGTGGATGACACTAGCAGATAATAAAGCAAATTTTAAACCTAGACAATAATGTACTCTAGCAACTGGCCAGCTCAAATAGACACTTCTCATTTAATATGAATCACATGTGCAATCTTTTACTTTCCAGTTAAATATAGTGCCAAAATCTTGCAAAACAAAGAACAGCCTTTTTAGGAATTTAAATCAAAATGTTAAACAATAAAAATTGCTGGCTTATTGTATAGTTTCTCAGACTCCAATATGCTGGGTGTCAGAAAATAATTCATCTCAGTTGCTAAGAAAAAGGTAAATTCTGTGTATACATAAGAAGACAACATTATGAGACTGTAGTGTCACCTATCAAAAAGAATATATAGAATGGAATTTTCAGTAAACACTTGGGATAAAGAGCAATCAGAATACAAGAGAAAGCAAAATACACATAAGTTAATTCCTAATTCAAGAAATCAATAAAATGTATACATAAATTGAGAAATACTGTCACCATAGGTCACTAATTCCAAAGACTAGTTAGTGGTTAGTTTCTAACTAAATTATTACAGGACGTTCTGGTATATGCTCTCTTCTTGTGATCAATTTGTTCTGGCAAGACTCCAACAAGCATTTGCCCTTGAAAATAAGTCAGCAGGAGAAGGATCTGAGGCAATCACACTTCATTTAGAAACTAGCCAGATAATAAGTCCCAAGACTGCAATAATCACTGACAGGACAAGCACCAGGATACACATCTTCTTGCGAGATTTTTTCTGAGGAAAGAAATATGTAAAGAAGACACTCATGAAACAAGTAAACAAAATTTTATATCTAAGACTCCAGGAGTGCTTCATAAATCTTGTTGTAATTCAAAATTAACTCTATCCATGCACAAATATACGTGGAGACCTTCCCCCAAAATCTCAACAGTCAATTGTGCTAGGTAGTAGTGTAAGTTTTTACAATGTTGGTAGCCATTATATGCAATAAAATAAAAGTTATTTGTGAACATGTATTTAATAACAGTTTTATAACTATCAAGGAAATTTTATGTTCATTGTTTAAAAAAAAAAATCCAAAAAACAAAAACCAAAAAAACAGGTGAGCTGGAAGAGAAAAAAAATCACTCATAGTTAAAACTGTTAACATTTTGATTGTATTTCCTTCTGATCTTACCCATGCATACTGTTATTTGATATAGTTGAAATCACACTGTATTATGCTGGATATCTTTCTTCCATTACAATAAACTTCACAAACATCTAACTCCCATATAATACTGCATTGAGTGGATGTATATAACTTAATTATTCCTTTACTGTTGAGCACTAAAGTCACCACACAGTTTTTAAAGGAAATACTATTCTTCTTCTTCTTCTTCTTTTTTTGGTGCGGTACTAGGGTTTGTACTCAGGGCCTCAAGCTTGCATGTTTTGCAAGTGCTGGACCACTGAACTGCACCCTCAGCCCTTTTTTTTTCCTTTTTTTACTTTTTGACACAGGGTCTTACTAAGTTATGCAGACTGCCTCTGCTCTCAAACTTGCAATCCTCCTGCCTCTGCCTCCTGAGTCGCTGGGATTATAGGTGTGAGCCACTGCACCAGGTGGAAATACTATTAAACACAAGTTTCCTTAAGAGCATTCCTCATTGACAATATTTGTACACTGAGATGAAGACCCAGAAAAGTTATAAAGCCAGAGTTTCAACTACTATGTAAGAGAATTTTGCTTTATAGGCATAGTTCCATAATGACTAAGCTCTCTTTATTCATACATAAATGGCTGTCATAGTTGATTCTATGTTCATCCTCTATAGCAATATATAGTATCTATTAAGTCCTACTTTACCAATACTTCATTATAATTATTATTACTATTTTATTTGCAACAATGGGAATTGAACCCAAGGTGCTTCACCACTGAGCTGTACCCCCATCCCCTTTTATGTCTTTTAATTTGAGACAGGGTCTCACCAAGTTCCACAGGCTGCCTCTGGCCTCTAACTTGCAACCCCCCTGCCTCTGCCTCTCACATTGCTGTGATTAAGCTGTGTGACATGGCACCAGGCTTACCAGTACCTTTCACAATCCTAATAGGAACACTTCAGCTGTTTAGAATATAAGATTAGCCTTACACTGGATTTAGGTATCATGTTAGCTTATGGGGTTAGCTTTGCAGCCAACAGGTTTCTGTAGAAGTTTATTCAAGATCCAATGATTTTAGCTGGGTGCCGTGGTGCACACTTATAATCCTCAGGAGGCTAAGGCAGGAGGATGGCAGGTTTGAGGCAAGAGGCAGCCTGCACAACTTAGTGAGACCCTGGCACAAAATAAAAACTTAAAAAGGGACTAGGAGTACAGCTTAGTGGTAGAGCACTTGCCTACCATGCATGAGGCCCTGGGTTCCATAACCCTAGGACTGAAAAAAATAAAAATTGATGGTTTTGTAGATCTCATTACAAAAGGAAATATTGAAAATGCAACTGGAATGGCAAATTATGACTATATGCCTCCAGCTTAAGCCTAAGCAAGAGACTATGGCTGTTCTCAGTGTATCTGTAGACCTGATGGCCCATAAAGTCTGAAGCAGAATGATTTTTCTTTGGCACCAGCTTTTACCTGATAATAAGCAGCTCGCTGTAACTGATCAGTGGCTCTTTCAACATGTACCTCTGAGCTTTCCACATTGGCTTCTATGCTATCTGCAAAAAAGACAATAGATGTTTTAGCACACTCAGAAGTTTCAAGACTACAAACCAACCCTCCTTCCTTCCTTCCTTCCTTCCTTCCTTCCTTCCTTCCTTCACATGGGGGTTGAACCCAGGGCCTGGCACATATTTTGCAAGTACTTTGCCACTGAGATGCACCACTGGCCCATTTTTTACTTTTTATTTTGGGATAGGGTCTCACTAAGCCATGCAGGCTGCCTCTGGCCTCAAACGCACAATCCTCCTGCCTCAGCCTCACAAATCACTAGGATTATGAGCGTAAGCCACAGTTCTCAGTCAAACTGAATCAAGTGCTGATATTATAGGTTCTGGTTTGACTACCAGCTCCCAACTATCCAGCCAGGAAATAAAATGTTACTGTCCTGCTGGGCATGGTGGTACATGCCTGTAAGTAAATTCAGCAACTCAGGAGGTGAAAGCAGGAGGATGGGAAGTTCAAAACCAGAAGTAGCCCGTGTAACTTAGAGAGATCCTGTGTCAAAATAAAAAATAAAAAAAGGGGCTGGGGTACAGCTCAGGGGTAGAGCACTTGCAAAGTATGTGCAAGGCCTTGGATTTAGCCCCTGAGTACCGCTAAAAAAAAAAAAAAAAGGTTACTACCTCGATAAGAGAATAGCCCTATTCTTTGGAAATAAACACTGAAGCATTTAGGGGGAAGGGATTTTTCAGTATGCAATTCACCTATAAATGGTTCAGAAAAAATTATGTATATAAATACATACATACACACACTGTAATTGTGCAAGTTGCTGGAGATATAAGCTGAGATGCTAACAGCTATTTCTTCAAACAAAGACTTACCAAGAGGCTATGGCAAATGAATGGGGCAAATGAATGGGGGAGTATCCACAGAGACTTTAACTTCTACATTTGACATTATAAGAAAATTACTAAGAAAATGAACTTAATAATTTTTAAATAATATTCCTAGACATTAAGTCTATAGCTGACGTGTCTTACTGACTTCATAGTATACAAATACTATCAACTCACCTAGAGGTTAAAGGTATCAATAATACATACCAATCAGATCACCTTGGTCATGGATCATCATGGCTAAATCTTTAAATATCTGATTGACATCCAAAATGTCAGCCTATGGAAAACAAAAAACAATTAACATTAAGCAACATGTTAGAAGACTCCTTTCCTCTACTTATCTGAAGTTTGGCTATTACCATCTCACAGGGTTTTTGTTGTTATTTTGTTATTAGGTGCCATTGAGTTGGACCCGACTCATAGCAACCCTATGTACAACAGAACAAAATACTACTCAACACTGTGCCATGCGCACCATCTTTTTATGTTTGAGTCCAAATTTGCATCCACTAAAAAAATATAAGGTGTAGCCCAGGCTAAGTGCTAGATGTAGTTGCACACACCTGTAATCCCAGTGACTCAGGAGGCAGAGCCAGGAGGATCTCGAGTTCAAGGCTAGAGGCAGCCTACATAATTTAGCAAGACCTTGTCTCAATATAAAAAGTAAAATATGGGCTAGTAGTGTGCAACTCAGTGGTAGAGCTCTTGCAAAACATGCATGATGCCCTGGGTTCAATTGCCCAGGACTGTCAAAAAAAAAAAAAAAAAGGTATGCTTCATATGGGGTATGGCCCTCCCAAAATGTGAGAAGTGCATTTAAATACGCCTCCTTGACATCAGTCAGAAGAATTCCCTTCCAAGTTTGGAGAGTGAGTGGAATCACAACTTGGCAAGAGTAGTTCTTGTCAGCATCTCTATCGCTTATTAAGAGTCTACTAAGAGTCAGCTATCATCACTTTAGCAGGAAAAGTACCCAAAAAGAAGTTCATAAAGATTTATTAGAAGCTCACAGTTAGAGGATCAGCCCCTAAATGGTGGCAGGACAGGCATGGCAGTAATGGAAAGAGAGGCTGTGGCAGATGTCCTCATGGCATCACAGGGCAGGAAGAAGGAAGCTTCCTGGTCTGCGAGTCCAGGATAAAAACTTTCAAAGGCCTGCACCCAGGCAGCCACTTCCACAGAACTAGATCTCACCTCCTAAAGTTTCCGTAGCCTTCACAGACAGTGCCGCCAGTTGGGGACCAAACATTAAAGAACATGACCTTTGAGGGACATTTAATATTCAAATCATGACACAACTATAGTTGAGACAGTCTGCTAGTTGCTGTGGATACATTCATATAACTGAGGTAGAGTGGAGGGAATAAGAATGTAGTAAGATAAATAAGAAAGAGCATTATATAGGAAATGACTAATGAACGGTATAGAAAGATGTGCAGCAGAGGAAGACTACAGAAGAGGTAGGATGTGAGTTGTGCCTTAAAGCAAAGGAGAAACCATATAAACAGAAAGGCAACTAAGTTAAAGAGTAAATAGTCGTTTGGCTGAAACATAAAGTTTGTGTGTTAGAGGTAGGAAATGACTGTATATGAAAATTAAATCTATGCCAGGCACAGTGCCACATGCCTGTAATACCAGTGACTCAGAAGGCAGAGGCAGGAAGATTGTGAGTTTGAGGCCAGAGACAGCCCACGTAACTTAGGGAGACACTGACTCAAGATTTAAAAAAGGGGCGAGAGATGCAGGTCAGTGGTGAAACACTCTGGGTTCAATCTCCCAGTACCACAAAAAAAAAAGAAAAAGAAGAAAAAGAAAATCAAAACCAGGTACCATGGCACAAAACTGAATCCCAATAACTCAGGATGTTGAGGTAGAAGGATCTCGAGTTTGAGACCAGATGCACCCTATGCAACTTAGCAAGACCCTGTCTCAATATAAAAAAATTTAAAAAGGCAGGGCTGGAGGTACAGCACTTGCCTAGCATGCACAAGGCCCTAGGTTTAACCCACCAGTACTGAAAAAAATAAAAATCAAGGCCAGGCTAAGGAATTTGGACCATATTTTGTTGAATGTGAAGGAATTCACTACATTCATGACATCTATTACATGATATTACATTATGTTTGTTCTCTTAGCTCTGTATGTCTCACTCTATTCCCAGTTATAACAGTATTTCTAATGTTAGAGAACCAAGTCAATGACTAGCAGCAATAGGTGAAAAAGAGTAAAGGAAAAGTATGACATAAAACAGGCATAATTTGAGGACAAACTGTCTCATCTAAAAACAGATACCAATGGCCCTTAGGGCAATGGTCTCAATCCTGGCAATACATTATAATCATCTGGGGGGGCTTCAAAATATACATACCCAGGGCCTTACCCCAGAAATTAGGTTTTTTAGGTTGAACCATATAAAAATGTGGATATTTGCCATTTTTAACCTATAAAAAACAGGAAACTCATAGCCCAATCTAATAATTGGAGTGCATATTGGAGGAAGAATTGGGCATTAAAAAAAAGTCTCTAGGTGACTTTAATGTGCAGTCAGGTTTTAGAACCACTGCTACAAATGAAGGTAAAGGAGGAGCTCAAAGTTTCTCCACTCTTCTCATCTTCGTCCCTCACCTGAGGGATGGCAGCTCGTCTACCTCCATGGAAGAGAAAATGACTCAGGTTCAAAGACATTCTATTAGTCACTATACAAAGTTAAAGGGGGAGCTCAGGTAGGAAAGGTCTACAGACCACCCCACCATCCCCTCATTCCCCCTCCCTCAAAAACTGTGCCCATTTCTGACCCATTGAAGAGATGAGGTCTACAACTTCAAAGGGGATTTTGTAACACCCAAAAATAGAGTAAGACTTTTGGTCTGCCTTTCTAGCAAGCTACTGAGATCAAGCAAAGGGGCTCTCCACAGATCTCTGCCTAAACTAGAGGGTACCATTGAGACTTGCTGACAAAATCCTAATAAGCAATAAAATATTTGTTTGCCTTGCTCTGTTTTCTATGCATATTTCTCAAGGAGACCATATGAGAAGTGGTTTTTGCAGAAAGGATTTGGGTGTCCCTGGGCACCCAGGCCAATACCACCATGTTGTCATTAGGTGCCATAGACTGGGTGTCAGACTCATAGCAACCCTATGTACTACAGGTGAAAACACTATTGTCAGTGCTTCTCTACTACTTATACAGTTTTCAATAGCTGATTGTTTTTTGGGAGTGGATTGCTGGGTCCTTCTGCCAAGCCTACAGCACCTGGTGTTCCCAGGTGGTCTCCCATCCAAGTAATAATCAGGCTCGACCCTGTTTAGTTTCCAAGATTTGACGGGATTGGACGCCACAGTAGTACAGCAATAGCAGTAGTTTAAATTCACCACAATTAAATTGACATAGATCATACACAAACTGCAAAATGACTCATTTCTTGCTTTTTCATGATAACTTGAGGAAAAGCCAGAGTAAAGAGCCCAGATATCTGCAGACATATTGAGTCAAACAAAAGATACTGCCCAGCTCTCACCTCCAGCTGCCGAATTGCTGATTCCCTCTCTTTAATGAGTTCCAGATCCTGCTCAGTAATGGCCACCTCATCCTCCTGGCTCTGCATCTGGTTCCACTCCTCATGGCTGCAGGAAGACAAGCACATCTGTTGACCCCTCTTCTCTAAGATATGATGAGACATACCTACAACATCTCAGCTGCCAGCAGACCCCATGCAAAGACATTACTAGAGCATCAACTCCTCTGTTATCAATGCAAAGTCCCTGAGGGACATATGTTTCCGATACAGTGGCAAAGAGCTGATTATACTAAGGAAACAAAGTCTCAGCCTCCGTGGGAAAAACTGAGGTGAAGCAGAGTTACGGGGGATGGGCCTCCTGGCTTTCTCCACTTAAGTGTTGTTGTTGTTAGGTGCCGTCGAGTCAGTATCTGACTCATAGCGACCCTCATAGGGTTTTCAATGGCTGACTGTTTCGGGATTGCCTTGGGAGTGGATTGCCAGGTCCTTCTCCCCACTTAAGTGTACACTCAGCAATTTTGCTAGGACTTGCTAGACTATGGAAGTATCCAGAGATTTGAACTCAATGACATACATTGACTCAGCCTCTCCCAGGGCACTCTAAAAGTGCAAGCTGTGTTGGTAACTTAGGTACTAAATGGGTGGAGGAGAACATGCTAAGTGACCTATCAGTGCTTTGCCAATTCATTTAACAGAATCATATCTCCTGGTTTTCAGGAATTTTCTTGAGGTTATGCTTTGGGTAATATACCTCTTAACAGGAAAACAAAGGAAAAGCTGGCAAAATGCTATAACTCTTCAGGTATTACACATTGTTTTCAACAGTACACATAAATTGTATTTTATCTCCACAATATTCAAACAATGTCGTCCATGTCAGGAGATACAAAACTGAATAAGACAGAGTCCCCCAGGCCTCTGAAGTGCTCACAGTGTAGTGTGTGTGCATATCTACAGTAAAACATTTCAAGTTCCAAACTAACACCATGAATACAACTATAGGATTAGCTTGGAGAGGTTAAAAAAGAGACATCTTTCAGATAGAAATTGTCTGCTTTTCCTCTTAATATTCCTAGAAAGGTGAGTTGCCCAATTTTATTTATTTAATTTATTTATTTTTTGTGGTACCAGGGATCAAACCCAGGGCCTCATGTACGCTAGGCAAAGCATACTACCACTTAGCCACATCCTCAACCCAAGGTGAGTATATAGAAATCTAAGAATACTGATGAATTTAAATCTGAATTAGAGGTAAGATGACTGAGACCTTCTAATCTGTAGATTTGTGACTTAATATTCCTTCCATAATTCAAAGTCCTTAGGAAAGCCCATTGCTTTGACTTTTAAATTTTATTTTGTGGATGAAAATAACATACTCCCTTTATTTTGTTCTTTTTTTACCTCATTGATTTTTTTGTTTTTTACTTTTGAGATAAGGTCTCTCTGTGGAGCCCAGACTGGACTCAAACTTGTGATCCTCCTGCCTGAGTCTCCCCAGTGCTGGGATAACAGGTGTGCATCACCATGCCAACCTTCCTCATTGATGTTTTTAATTAAAAAAATATATAGGCTCTCATCAAATGCCCTGCAGATTGGATGAATAATTCTTTACCTGTCAAATGAGACAAGCTGCTCCTCTCTTTGCCTGTCTTCTGCCTAGAAAACAGATGGCATTATTGCTGCTACTATCCAGAAACATGTCGCAGATACATTAAACAAGGGTTTCCTTAGCTCTAGTATAAAGAAGTGACATCCCTCACCTCTAACAGGATCTGTAAGATGATATTGGACTCTGGCAACACATCTCAACTACGAAATGGGTGTGAAGTGCCTGAAAGCAAATCTGCATTACAGTTTGGGCCCAGAACAGAAACCATACTGAACAGGATGGAGAGAACATGAATAGAGGAGGGGGAATAAAAGTAACAACCTATTTTAAAATTTGGGGAAGGTACATTAAGGAGAAAGGGCTAAAAATTTGCAAGAAAAGAAAATTTTAGCAGTTGTAAAGATCTTTTAAAATGAACATTCACTGCCTGGAACTCATTAAGTAGCCCAGGCTGGGCTTCAACTCACAATCCTCCTGCATTGACCTCCCAATTGCTGGGACAACAGGACTGTGCCACAATGCCTGGCTCCAATTTTTGACTACTACAAATAATGTTGCTATGAACATTCTTGTACATACATTCCGGTATACACAATACAGATTTTTCTGTGGTAGAACTGCTCATCAGACATTCATGTATTCTGAAGATAGAGCTAAAATGTTTTCCGAAGCGGTTGTTAGAATCTATACCACCGTGGGCCAGACAGGAAAGTTCTTGCTATATCATTTCCATAAAAACCACCCCCCAGCATTAACAGAATTTAAAACTTTTGCCCTCCTGTGGATGTGAAATAGTATCTTCTTATTTTAATCTAGAAGTCCATGATTACTAAACAGGTTGAGTACCTTTTCATTTGTTTGACCCATTATTCAAAACAATACCAATATGTTTATTTGACTTGTTCACTGTGTTGACATTTGCACTCATGTAACAAAAGCAATCATGGATAAAACGGCTCATTGTACTGGCACAAAATTATGCTAGTACTGTTGTCTTCATCACCATTGTACCATCCCTGACTAAACTTTTAAATAACTTTTTATAAACCATATTGGAAGCTGGGCACTGTGGTGCACATCTGTAACCCCACTGATTCGGGAGGCTAAGGCAGAAGGATTCCAAGTTTGAGGCCAGTGGCAGCCTGCACAACTTAGGGAGATCCTGTCTCAAATTCAAAAAGGAGCTAGAGGGGCAGCTCAGTGCCTAGCATGCACAAGGCCCTGGGTTCAAGCTTCTAATACTGCAAAAAACAAACACACACTGCACCTGGCCACATGTAACCTCTTAACCCCTTGTGCTACACGATAGGAAAAAAGCCTTCTAACCAATATCCTATTTAAACCATCCACCTATTTATGGTTTTGTTCCGTTTTATTTTCGTTTTATTTTCAAGGGCAATAAATAGCACATAGTAAAACAAAACACAAACAAAAGCCACCACGTACACAGAGAAATAAATTATCCTGAGCAAGAAACAGTAGAGATAACAGAGAAATGAAATATACCTAAAAAGCCCCAATGTATTAGAATTATGACACAACTATATTTATTGTGTTTAAAGAAATGAAAGAAACAAGATCTTGTTATGTTGCTCAAGCTGTTCTTAAACTCCTGATCATCCTGCCTCAGCCTTTTGGGTGCTGGGATTACAGGTGTGTGCCACCACACTCGGCTAAGTTCTTTGTTTCCTTACTATATTTTTCAATTTTAGAAATTATTTTTCAAAGTTTCGTATTCCTGAAGGTTTTTTCCAGTTTTTCTTTTATTTCTTTAAACACAATAAATATAGTTGTGTCATAATTCTAATACATAAGGGCTTTTTAGGTATATTTCATTTCTCTGTTATCTCTACTATTTCTTGCTCAGGATAATTTATTTCTCTGTGTACCTGGTGGCTTTTGTTTGTGTTTTGTTTTACTATGTGCTATTTATTGCCCTTGAAAATCTGTTTGAGGGCATTCTTTCTTGGCCAGGATAAAGATGTCTTTCCACAGAATGGATTTGTGTTTGCTTCTGTCTAGCACATAGGTGCTCTACTAGCCCAAGACCACTTGAAGCCACAAGGCTTTGGGCCATCCAAGTAGTATGGATTTGGGCAGTAAATGTGCCTGAAGCTTAATTTGTGCTTACAATTTATTTTCTAAATCACCCCTCCCTCCTTCCCTTCTCTACCACTTGCTCTACCACTTGCAAAATGAGACCATTTTGCAGCCTCCTGGGAGGGGAAAGAGCAGCTTACTTTTGGCTTGCTCTAAGGACACTGTCTTTTAGGGCTCAGTTTAATTGAAGAGCGCTTTCTTTTATATTCTTTACCTCCCATGGACCCTAGGCTGTGACTTTTACCCTCTTCATGCCATAAAGACATCAAAACCAAAGCTCAAGTTTGCCCTCAGTAAATGTACTTAGTGCAAAAGAAGTTTCAGTGCTCTGCTTGTATCTCTTTGAGGGTTTTTGCTTGTGTGTTTGTTTTTGCAGTGCTTAGGGGATGAACCCAAGATCTTATGCATTCTAGGGAGTGCTGTCCCACTGAGCTGAACTCCTGGACCCTCTTTAAAATTTTTTTTATCTTGATGCCAGGAATGGTGGGACCTGCCTGTAATCCCAGTATTTGGGAAGGTGAGGCAGGAGGATCAATGCAAGTTCAAGGCCAGCATGATCTACACAGTGAATTCTAAACCAGCCTGGGCTACACAGTGAGATCCCGTCTCCAAAAATTTTTTTTATCTTGAGACTGGGTTAAATTGTACAGGCAGCCTCTGGCTTCAAACTCATGATCCACCTCCCTCAGCCTCCCAAAATGCTGGGATTACAGGCATGTGACATAGCACCCACTGCCTCTATTAGATTTCATTTTAATATTTTCCTGGCTCTTTGCTACTTTGCTACGTTGGGTTTTTAAATTCCGGTATTTGATAGTTCTTTTCAAAAAGTGACAGCTAATCCAAATAACCTACCCTTCTATAATCTAGGAAACTGATTCAACCTTTTTTTTTTTTCCTTTTCCTTTTCCTTTTTTTTTTTTTGAGACAGGATCTTGCTATCCCCTAGGCTGGCCTGGAACTTGCTATGCCGCCCAGGCTAGCCTCCAACTCGTTATCCTTCTGCTTCAGCACCACCCCATAAATCAAGTGCTGGGATTACAGGTGTGTGCCACCAACACTAATATCTGTTTTTTGTTATTGTTGTTATTGTTGTTTGTTTTGTTTTTTAAAGTTTTAACATAAGAGCAAAATAACAAAATGAAAAACAAAATTACACATGATTCTGCCTTCTTCTTCCTTTTTTTTTTTCCTTTGCGGGTTCTGAGGGCTGAACTTGAACTCAGGGGCCTCACACATACTTTGCAAGCACTCTACCACTATGCTGCACCCTCGGCCGCTTTTATATTTTTTATATTGAGTCAGGGTCTTGCTAAATTATACAGGCCGCCTGTGGCCTCGAACTTGCAATCCTGGTGTCTCCACCTCCAGAGTCACTGGGATTACAGACCTTCACCACCACACCCAGCTCCTTCCTTTTATTTTTTTTAACCCTTGTACATATACTTCTTTAGATTTTTACCATGGTGCATACTTTTTTTTTTAACATATGTTATACCAATCTGACATTTTCACAGCAGCTGATGTTATTATTTGATGAGACAGTAAACAAAGGCTAATGGTCAAAATAGAAAAAACTCAGGGAAGAACATCCTGAAATTGCAAAGGTCTCATTTTGGGAATCAACTTACAGAAAGACGAGATCCAGCTCTTGCTCTGGCAATACTCTCTTTCTCCTTTTCAGATACCCTTCTCTGCACAGCCTGGAAATTATTTAAAGCTGCAGAGAAATCATTCATGAGGCGTTCCTTCTGAAGCTTCTGCTGGCGCTAAGGAAATTAAACAAGAACTTGAAATTTCACCGTAACCCAGGATCATTGGTTTTAATTCCCATTAATAGCAAAATCATACCCCTTAGAGATTTCAAAATAGGAAAATTATTACAAGATAGTTTATCCTTAAGCTAATGAATTTGCTCTTTGCTAGCTCTAATCCCTGGTTAATACCACAGAACAAGTCAGAAGTATTCTGATAAACCTCAGAACTGGGTATCATTTACCTAATAATCTCAGATGGAACTGCAATTCTGAATATTTGTTCCCTGAAGAATCTAAAAACAGAATAAAGATCTTTAGACTCAGACTAGTCCTAAACAAATTAGTTTTACTAAAATGTTGAAACCATATTCATTTATATTGAATTCACAGCATTCCAGAAAACCATAATCATTTTATTTTACAGCTTTTTTCTCTTAAGTGAGGTTTAAAATCTTCAAGAACTTAACAATTACTCTTTCTTAATCTATAGGCTAATTTTATTAAATTTGGTGCTTCCATATGTCAGAAAATACAAACTGAGAGCACTTGCCTTGAGATAAACACAAAAAAGTAAAACTAACCTCAACTTCAAAGAGTTTATCATCTATTTGTAGATAAAAGATACAGACAGACAAGTGACAAAGTCATAAATAACTGCTACATCCAATTAGTATTATAGGAATTCAGAGGCAGAAATAATCAGTAACAACTCAAATGGCCAAGAAAGGCCTCAAGACAAAGTGGACACTGAAGGAAGAGTAGGGCATGAATAAGTAGAAAGAAGGGGTAGTGCAAATCCAACCAAAAGAACAGTATGAGCTGAGACATAGTGGTAGAAAACTGGAGAAGACCTGTAAGGGGACAGTTTGGCTGGAACCAAAAATATATTCATGAGAGAAGCTAAAAAGCAAATTTGGAAAAGAAGGTAAGGGGCTGACTGTACCAAGTTTTAAATGCCAATGAGTTTGGGGTTTAATTCCTAAAGAACAAAGAACAATGGAAGGATTTTTGTTGTTGTTGTTTTGTTTGTTTGTTGTTTTGCAGTGCTGGGGTTAGATCCCAAGGCCTTGTACATGCTAGGCAAGCACTCTACCACTTAGCTACATCCCCAGTGCAATGGAAATTTTGAGCAGAGAACATGGCAGGTACAACCTGATAACTCAGAAAAATTAGTCTGTGATGGCATACCAGGTAGAATGGGACAAGGAATAAGGAAAAAAAAATACTGCAATAACCTAGGTTTAAGGGTAGGAAGACACAGCTTCAGTAATTAGATCACAAAGAAATGAATTTAAGAAACCTGACCTAGTGACTGAAGGTGGAGGAAAAGGATAAAGTCAAGAAAATGACTCAAGCTTTCAAATATGGGAGAATGATGGTAATAATGAAAGTAAATTTAGGCAAGAAATTTTTTTCCCTCTTTCTGGGATTTCTATTTTTGCACAAATAATATTACAACAATAAGGGGGGAAAATATCATTCCCCAACCTTTCCACCCAAAAATACTATCTCCTGCATTTGTGTGTGCATGCATGGGTGCATGTGGTGTTCGAGATCAAACCCATGGCCTTACACACGTTAGGCAATCAAATACTCTACTAATGAGTTACTCCCATCTTCAAAATGCTATCTTATAAATATATCATAAACATTTTCCATGTTATTATGCTCTTTACAATTATGATCTTTAATTGTTACATATATTCCATGAAGTTGATCTAGTTAAAAATTTTATGTAAAAACTCCTTCTATTGTTCCCAGTTTTTAACAATGATAAATAAAATTAAAGGGGGCCCCATTATAACTGCTAATATTTACAAATTTGGCTCCAGAATACATATACATGATTTTTCCTTAAGAACTTTTTTCCATTACAACAAAATTTGCATGAGCAGGAATATTCTGACGTCAAAAGTCACAAAATTTTTTGCTGTTGTGCTGGGGAAGGAATCCAGGGCCTTGCTCATGCTAGGCAAGTATTCTACCATTAAGCTACAGCTATAGCCCTTAGGCACAAACATTTTTTTATAACGGTGAGTCACTTATTTTAGGGGTTTGTATGATGAATTCGGTACAAGACTACACACTAAATTTTATATGAAGGTAGTCTATGTCAAGAGATTTGGAAAACAGCCACTTGGCCAAATGACTGGAAGAGATCCATATTTGTCCCAGTTCCCAAGAGAGGAGATCCAACTGAATGTGGAAGTTATTGAACAATATCATTAATTTCACACAGAAGTAAAACTTTGCTAAAGATCATTCAAAAGCGACTGTAGCAGTGAACTGATAGGGAACTGCTAGATAAACAAGTTGGATTTAGAAGAGGGCATGGAACCAGGAATATCATTGCTGATGTCAGATGGATTTTGGCAGAAAGAAGAGAATACCAGAAAGATGTCAGTCTGTTTTATTGACTGTGCAAAGGCATTTGATTGTGTGGATCACAACAAATTATGGATAGCATTGTGAAGAAGGGTAATACCAAAGCAATTAATTGTACTCATGAGGAATCTGTACATGGACCAGGAGGCAGTCATTCGAACAGAATAAAGAAACAATGCTTGGTTTAAAGTCAGGAAAGGTGTGCATCAGGGCTGTACCCTTTCATCGTACTTCTTCAATCTCTATGCTGACCAAAGAAGTTGGTCTTTATGAAGAAGAATGTGGCATAGGATAGGAGGAAGGCTCATTAACAACTTGCAATATGCAAATGAAACAACTTTATTTGCTGAAAATGAAGAGGATTTGAAACACTTGCTGATGAAGATAAAAGAACACAGTCTTTTTTTTTTTTTTTTTTTTTTCTTCAGTACTAGGGGTTGAACCCAGGGCCTTGCGCTTGCATGCTATGCAAGTGCTGGACCACTGAGCTGCACCCCCCGGCCCTTTTTTTTTTTTTTTTTTACTTCTTGAGACAGGGTCTCACTAAGTTCCGCAGACTTCCTCTGGTCTCGAACTTGTGACCCTCCTGGCTCCGCCTCCCAAGCCGCTAGGATTACAGGCATGCGCCACCATGCCCAGCTAAAGAACACAGTCTTAAGTATGGATTGCACTTCAACATCAAAAAAACAAAAGTCCTTCCAACTGAGTCAGTATGCAACTTCATGAAAATGGAGAAAAGATTTAGGTTGTCCAAGATTTTGTTTTACTTGGTTCAACAATGAACACCCACAGAAGCAGCAAAAATTCAAAAGACACACCGCATTAGGAAAAGCTATTGCAAAACACTTCTTTAAAGTGTTGAAAAGTAAAGATATCATGTTGAAGATGAAGGTACACCTAACTCATGCCATGGTATTTTCAGTCACATCATATGCTTGTGAACGTTAGACAATGAATAAGGGAGACAGGAAAAGAATTGATGCTTTTGAATTATGGTGCTGGAGATGAATATTGAATATACCATGGACCGCCAAAAGAACCAACGGATCTGTCCTAGAATAAGTACAACCAGAGTGCTCCTTGGAAGCAAGGATGGCTAGACTGTATCTTATATATTTTGGACATATCAGTAGGGCCCAATCCCTGGAGAAGGACATCATGTTTGGGAGAGTGGTGGGTTAATGAAAAAGAGGAAGACCCTCCACTAGATGGATTGACACAGTGGCTGCAACAATGGGGTTAAGCATAAAAATGATCACATGCATGGCTCAGTGTCAGGTAGTGTTTCATTCTGTTCTACATAGGGTCACCATGAGTCGCACCCAACTCAATAGCACTTAACACCAAATAACAAAGTATATTTGAGGAAATGTAAAGATCTGGGTATATAGCTCAGTGGTAGAGAGTTTGCATTCCATGTGCAAGGCTCAATACAGTGAAAAAAAATGGTAGAGGAAAGATGTCAGAACAAGAATTAATGATATGGTCAAATACTTGGAGGCTTAATGTCTAGAATTGGAAAAAGAAAGATCTTGGGGGGTATAATAATAAAGGTGACAGAGCACTCATAAAAGTAAATAAGGGCTAGGCATGGTGACACATGCCTGTAATCCCATCAGTAGAAAGGCAGAGGAAGCAGGATTGCTGCAAGTTTAAGGTCAGCCTGTGATGCTTAGGAAGACCCTATCTCAAAAACCAAAACCAAAAAACCAAAAGCAAAAATAAAGCAAAAAAACAAAAATAGTAATACTCGTGAAGGAGAAAGTATAGAGTGAGAAAACTAGAGGATCAATGGCAGGGCCTTGGGGCACATGAACTTCTAGGATATAGAATCAGAGAAGAAGGCTGAGACTCAATCTGGAGATTAGCAGAATCAGGGGACAGAACAAAAAAGAATCATGGAAAGAAGAAAGTTTCAGTGGGGACAGGGTAGGCAAGAGGATCAAAGAAAACAGAGAAGGTAACAAAAGCTCAAAGATGGCCACTGGATTTAGGAACTAAAAGATCCGTTGATAATAGTACATAGGTATGAAAAAAAACTGAAAGTAGGATGTATGGTTTGAGGTATAGGTGAGTGGTAAAAAGATGAGGGATAGGGCTAGATTATATAAGGAAAGAGTACAAAGAGAAAGGGTATTCAGGATAACAGGAGAAAGAAAATCACAATTATATATCACCAGAGACTGCATGTTTGTAGATTTGGTGTTCTTAATGATTCAACCTAATGGAAGGGAACAATAGCATGCATAATCCAAAAATAACTCCTATTTCGTTTTAGAATACATTCAATAATTTTTTTTTGGTAGCAGATCTCATTTTCTATTTATATTTTGCTTAGGCTACCATTTAACCTTTAAGTACTTAAAATACTCTGTATTGGACCCTTAGACTCCTTTTTATTATTAGGAAAACTGTCTACAAATGCGTGTTTCCTAAGTGCATAGTTGGGAAGAGGAAAGGGATAATTTGGCAGCAAGCTGGAGATAATGGGTAGTAAGAGGAAACTGGTCCATAATTGAAATGTCAGCAAGAGTAACAACTAGAACAGGCCATATATGGATAATCAGAGGGCAATTACACTAAGATACAGTAAAATTACTTTTTTTTTTTTTTGGCTTTTCTTTTTCTTTCTTTCTTTTCTTGACAGAGTCTCGTATGTATTTCTGGCTGCCCTGGAACTTGTGAGGTAGATCAGGGTGGACTCTTAACTCATTTTGATCCTCCTGCCTCAGTCTCCCAAGTGCTGGGATTACAGGTATGCACCACCAGGTCTAAAATTACTTTTTTTCATAGCTATTTTACAGCAATAAGGCAAAGCCTCTATACTCTTGGCTCCTCTTCAAGATTGGACATTTGCCATATAAAATAGCTGGTATTTTTCAAACTTTTGTGATGGAAACCCATAGTAAGAATTTCACATCATGACCTGGTACCATATACACTTAACAGGTATAAAACAAAAGTTTCGTGTAATATATAGTTGGGGTTTTTTTTACATAGTACACACTCTGATACTTCTATCCTACTTCAGTTTTTTAAAATGCTGATCACAACACATTAAAATGACTTAACGTTCCAACAGCCAAAAGCCACGGTTTGAAAAGCAACCCAGAATAGGGAAGTTGCAGGCTTTGTCTTCAGACGCATGTGAGACAGGATATCATTTTAAAAGTTCAATAATAAAAAGTGAACATAAGTGCTCCATGAGTAGTACAGAAGCTCAAAGCAAAACAGAATCACAACAGACTAAGGTAAATGGAGAAGATTTTTCCCTGAAGGTAGACCATGAATGATAAGTAAAAGAATCAAGCCATGATGAAGGAGGTAACACAACATCTGATTTTTAGTAATGAAAAAAGAGTCAAAACATATTAAGGGAGAAATGAATCCAAGTAAATGCATGCATTTAAAGGATTTAAAAAGCCACCAAGAAAGTGACTTGAAAAGAGAAATCCTCCCAGAGCATTTCCTTAACCTGACACTTGCTAATGACCCTTGATGGGACATGAAAGTGACTTCAAACTGAAAGAAAGATGTTTAATTAAAATTTGTAGATACTCCAAAACAAAGTAGGATCAAGCCTATAAACACATAGCAGCTAGCCAACCCCAAAGAGATGAAAACAATGAGATTCCCCTTAGGCTAAATCCATTTTATTAACATATTAATGTGTTATTAATCATAGCAGTGGCCACCACACACTGAGTACATATTGAATGCCAGGCGCTTTGCTATATCTGGGGTATACATTCTCTATTCCCCTAAGAGTTACATTCCCCCAAGAGTTACATTCCCCCACTTTACAGATAAGGAAATTGAGGTTCAGAGGTCTAGCATCAATGGCCAACTTATTTTTATTTTACATACTGCTATTTTACATAGTGCTATTTTACATACTGCTATTTTACATACTCTACTAAAACAAAATCCTTTCCTATTAATAAACAAAACAAAACAGAGGAAAATTACTAACCTGTTCTGAAGTAGATAAGGGAAGAGGCAAAGATCCTAATTCTTTCAGCAATTCATTGGTTTCCTTGGCCAACTGATTTGTGGAGTGCTGCAACTGCTGCCTAAGACAGAAAAGGTGCTGTTACTTCTTGAGAGTAATCATACTGAGTATTACTTTGTTTCCAGAGTGTCTCACAATATAGGCAATGAAAGGCCATTTGAAACAATGGGTGCCTCAATGCCCATGTTCTCAACAAAATTTCAGAAATATTACCGAGGCAAACCCACTTCAACACATCTTCACATTACTGAAGCAGTAACACTGAGCATAAAGAACCTGTCTCATACCTGCTGAAGGAAGCACAGATCAGGAATAGTAACTTTTGGGGGAAAAAAGAGAAGCATATCAACAGTTCTAAAAGAACTAGAAGAAGAGCAGTTGCTACCCACAACTAAATCTCATGGGTTTTAACAGATTGAACCCTCTCATAAAATTCCCATGGAGTAGTGCATGGTTATTATCTGTCACAGTTCACTGACTAGAATCCAGGCACATGTGACTGGTTGAAATATGCCCTGAAAGCATAGCTTCCAGCCAGGCATATTGGCACATGCCTGTAATCCTAGCAACTCAGGAGACTAAGGCAGGAAGATCACAAGTTCGAGGGCAGAGGGAGTCTGTGTTACTTAGTGAGACCCTGTCTCACGGTAAAAAAAAAAAAAAAGAAAAAGTGGGCTGGGAGTGAAACCCAGTAGTAGAGCACTTACAAATAGCATAGCATAGCATAGCATAGCATAGCATAGGATCCTACCTACCCTAGAGAACAAATTCCAAAAATCTATTCTTGCCTAAAGGCTTGATTCTTTTTCAGATTTATCCTTGGCTCCCTAACTGCCCTTTAGAATTGACTTTCTGGCTCTTCCTCCCAAAACAAAGAAGCCCAATGCTATTCAGAGCACTTGCCTACCTTGTGCAAAGCCCTGGGTTCAACCTCTTACACTACAAAAAAATAACAACAATAAAAATACATGAGGAAGCTGAATGCTGGGCGCAATGACACACACCTGTAGCTCCACATACTCACAAGGCTGAGGCAGAAGGATCACTTGAGCCCAGGAGTTTGAGGCCAGCCTGAAGAACACAGCAGGACCCTGTCTCAGAAACAAATGATGACAATTACCCAGCTAAATCTTCTAATATTATATATAATTAGAAATCCAACTAGATTAGATAATTAGGAGTCCTGTGTCAATAAGGAGGACCATTTATGCAGAATTGTGAGCAGGATATAGTTTAGGAGTGTTGGAAATTCCCTCCTTTACCTCCCTAAATTGTTCTGCTATACTGACCAAGGGAGGAAAGAGTTCAAGAAATTGTTTTGTTTTGTTTTTCCTTTCCACAGTAGAGGGTGTTTTAACCCAGGGTCTTGTACATACTAGGCAAATGCTCTACCACTGAGCTGCATCCCAAGCTCTTTTTTTACTTTCTATCTTGAGACAAGGTCTTGCTAAATTGCCTAGGCTGTCTCTGGCCTTCAACTTGTGATCGTCCTGCCTCAGCTTCCTAAGTGGCTGGGATTATAGGCATGTGCTATGGTGCTTGGCTAGTTCAAGAAATATTAATCCATTAATATACTTTGTTGCCTCTCTCCTAGATCCAGCTATTGCCTCCTGACCCACTGCCTCTCAGTTCTGACTTTACAGACCTGAAACCTAAGCTTCCACACAGTAAGGACACTAAGTATGTCCTCAAGGAGCCCTCACCAAACCCAATGTTGTCAGGAAGCTACTCACAGATTTTCTTGTAGCTTGCTTGAATCCTGCTTAGTTCCTAGTTGGCTCATCAAATTCTTTATCTGAGCAGCTGGGGAGAAAAGGGAAAAATATTTATTTTAAAGATAAATACATTCATCATGAACACCCTACTTGTCAGATCACTGATCTCTCCACATGAATTAAGTACATGCACCTAACAGAAACCATGCTATGATCAAAACCTTGGCACACACATGCCTCCCAAGATGAATTATTAGGTTTACCTTTCTCCTGTAGAGTAACTCTGACATTAAATAAAAGATGGATAGTTTGTCATCCCCAAGGAATTTACTATTTTTCCAGATTTCCCATGGCACTTTAAAAAATTTCATCACTTTTAGGGCTAGGAAAGTAACACAGTGGTAAAGCATGTGCTTCGCAAGCCCAAGGCCCTGGGTTCAATCCCCAGCACACATACACACAAAAAAAGTCACCTTTGGAAGGGCCTTGATATCAAATATCAATTCACGACAATAAAAATCTAAATCCACTAATAAAACTAATTTTTCTATAGCAAATACACTTGGAAAGACAATGTAAATTTATTATTAATAATAGGCTACCAGGGCTGGGATTTAGCTCAGTTGGTAGAGCACTGCGCTGCAGTCTCTGAGGTCGAGTTCAATTCCCAGCACCAAAAAATGGGAGAAGGGCCTGTCAATCCACTCCCAAGGCAATCCCGATACAGTCGCCATTGAAAACCCTATAAGGTTCGCTATTGAGTCAGATACCGACTCGAGGGCACCTAACAACAGCAACAACAATAGGCTACCACTGACTGAGCAGCTTTATGTGCCAAATACTCCACTAGGAGGTTTTTGTGTTTATTTTTTAATTTAATTTTGTTTTATTTTATTTTGTTTTGTCTTTTGGCACTACTCAGAGGTTGAACTCAGGGTCTCACACATGCTTTTGCAACTGAGCTGTACTGTCAGCCCATTTTTTACTTTTTGAGTCGGGGTCTCACTAAGTTATACAGTCTGTCTCTTGCCTCAAACTTGCAGTTCTCCTGCCTCTGCTATCCGAGTCCCTGGGATTACAGGCATGTGCCACTGCTCTACTAGTTTTATGTATACATATACATATATATGCATATATATATGCATATATGCAGTTGGTAGAGCGCTGCGCTGCAGTCTCTGAGGTCGAGTTCAATTCCCAGCACCGCAAAAATGGGAGAAGGGCCTGTCAATCCACTCCCAAGGCAATCCTGATACAGTCGCCATTGAAAACCCTATAAGGTTCGCTATTGAGTCAGATACCGACTCGAGGGCACCTAACAACAGCAACAACAATAGGCTACCACTGACTGAGCAGCTTTATGTGCCAAATACATACATATATATACATATATATGTATACATATATATGTATATGTATACATAAAACTAGTAGAGTTTTGTACATATATATAACTATATATGTATAAACTATATACATATATATATGTATATATATTCTCTTATTAATTTTCACAGCAATCGTCTGAAGTAGATATATCTGTAATTTACAGATGAGGAAATATATTTTACAAGGTTAAATATCTCATATAAGCATATATTTTAAGTTTGTTGTTGTTAGGTGCCTTCAAGTCGGTATTCAACTCATAGGGAGCCTACATACAACAGGCAAAACACTACTGTCAGTGCTTCTCTGCTCCTCGTAGGATTTTCAATGGCGAATTGATTTTTGGGAGTGGGTTGCCATCACATTAAGTAGTAGGGCAAAAATTCAACCCAAGGCGTATCAGACTCCAGTGGAGTCCTCTTTCAATTATGCTGTCTACCCTGTGATATACCATATATTCTCAAATCTAATCTGCACCTAAATCTAATCCACATTCAGGTTTTGGTGATTCCTTACAGACAAAAAAAAGTTATTTCACAATTCTAATTTGCTCCTTTCCTTCAACCACTCCTAGTCCATAGGGCAACTGAATAAATACAACAGTGAATAAATATAGCAGTGAAGTGATGGACAGCACTGATAACATTTCAGTTATGAGCAATAATGAGGATTGTGATGAACAATAGGTAAATTATAATAATGATAATAATTGCATTGTGTTGTTTTTTTACATGTACAGCAGTTCTATAATTTTCCCCAAAACCAGCTCTCAACTGCAAATCTAATCCATATGCAATTCTAATCTGCATCTGATTTCTTAGCTCTGTAAAACTTTTGAAATGGGGTGGATTAGATTTGAGAATACATGGTAATCAAATATATGGTTTTACTTAGCCTGCTCTATCTTTTCCTAGATATTCTGCTAAGACTAGTGGTAGTCATTTGAATCCTGGAAATTTAAACGTAGCCTGGATAAAGAAAGTAGAGGTCCAGAGAAACTGATCATCTGTCAATGAGAAAATACTTTCATTCCAGTCTGCCTGGGAATCTGACCACTCCTGTCCCTCATTGATTCTGCAATAGGAACAGAACCCCTAATTTTTTTTTATGCCTTGCTTTCCATTTTGTTTTTTTGGTTAGTGGGGAGGATGGGGGAGATTTATTCATTCATAGATGTTGAAAGGTATTTATATGATTTGTGTGTCTGTGTGTGTGTGGTGCTAGAGATTGAACCCAGATCCTCACATATGCTAGGCTGACCAGTTGTAGAATTTCTGGTTTGTTTGCTTGCTTTTTTATTTTTTATTTTTTGGTGTTTTGAGACAGGGTCTCAAAATGTAGCCCCAGCTAGCCTGGAACTTGCTGTGTAGCCCAGGTTGGCCTCAAACTTGTTGGCAATCCTCCTGCCTCAGCCTCCCAAGTGTTGGGATTACAAACATGTGCCACCATGCCTGGCTGCTTGCTTACTTTTTAAGGGCAATTGTTGTCTTCTTTTACAAGTAGCTGAATTACAGAACACATTAATACAGTACTCTTTGCTCTGAGGAAATATACTTATCTTCACGTTTCAAAAAAGATTCAAGAAATAACATAATACAATAGGCAAAAGAGTCTTCTTTACAAGTGCCTCTCCTATCCTTTCTGGATTAATGTTGAAAGCCCACTGGTAAAATAGTGACTGCTAAATGACTGGTTTAGGGGCTGGGATTTAGCTCAGTTGGTAGAGCGCTGTGCTGCAGTCTCTGAGGTCCCGAGTTCAATTCCCAGCACCCAAAAATGGGAGAAGGACCTGGCAATCCACTCCCAAGGCAATCCCGAAACAGTCTGCCATTGAAAACCCTATGAGGGTCGCTATGAGTAGGATACCGACTCGACGGCACCTAACAACAACAACAACAAATGACTGGTTTAGTGAAAGAAAATGAGGAAACCAATGTAGACTGTATAATCTGTGAATACTACAAGGATAGTATACATACCTTGCTTCCAAATTCAAAAAGAAAGAATGCTCACAGCCAGGCATGGTGGCACATGACTGTAATCCCAGAGACTCAGGGGCAGAGGTAGGAGGATCATAGGTTCGAAGTCAGAGGCAGCCTGTGTAACTTAGTGAGACCCTGTCTGAATTTAAAAAAATAAAAAAGGAAGGAAGGAGGAAAGACAGAAGGAAGGAAGGAGAGAGAAAGAAAGAGACAAAGGAAGAAAGGTGGAGGGAGGGAAACATGGAGAGAGGGAGGGAGGGAGAATTCTCATTTGCTAAAATTTTGAAGTTTAAAAATTATTCCTAATCCACTTTATAGTAATGATTCTCTTTAAAATAATAAAATGTTGGGGTTAAAGTCATAATCTTGTCCCCAATTCCATCACCAACAGTAGTAAAAACGCAAACTAAAGTTTATTAAGTACTAGTAACTTTACAATAACAGTGACATGCTAATGGCCATAAATCTGATAAGAGGCAATGATTAGGCAAAAATCTCTTAATTCATTGCTGAGTGACTCTACTCCTGAGCAGAAGTGCAACAATCTAGCCCTTAGTAGTATGTGCAAAATCACTGCATCATGGATGTTACAAAGCAAAAATTCCAAGGAGTGAAGAACATACAGGTTTGTAGCACTTTGGATTATGATTTTATCTTATTTTGAGAACATGTTTTCCTGGGGAAAATATAATCCCAACTTTATAGTGGAAATACAGGATTCAACTGGTTAAAATTTTGCCTTTTAACAAAACCCCTAAAATATATCTATTCTATTAAGTGGGAGTTACTTATAGTTTAATGGTCCCATTGGAAAACGTAATTACTCTATTCTGATAAGGCAGCATCATGTAAGATACAGATAACCATTTTTCTTCATCTTAACATGAGGAATGTCTTTCTTATCTAAGTTAAATGGGAATCGAAATGCTGCTATAAAACTATCAACTGGGCTCCCATAAAAATAACTTGTGAAAGAAAGCAGACATTTACTGAGTATTTACTATGTATCAGACCCTGGGCTAGTTACTTGGAAAGTGATATCTTATTTGACCACAACGCTTTAAGTAAGCATTAATAATATCTTGATGTAAACCGGGCGGCGCCCGCCTGTAATCCCAGCAGCTCAGGAGGCGGAGGCAAGAGGATGGCAAGTTCGAGACCAGAGGTAGTCTGCATAATTTAGCAAGACCCTGTCGCAAAAAGTTAAAAAAAAAAAAAAAGGGGGGCTGGGAGTGCAGCTCAGTGGTCCAGCACTTGCAAAGCATGCAGGTTCGAGGCCCTGGGTTCAACCTCCAGTACCACCTAAATAAATAAATAAATAAATAAATAATAATAATAATAATATCTTGATGTTGCATATAGCCACAATAAAGTTCATCAGAGTTACTGAACTCATTCATTCAGAACAGAACATCTATTCTATATTGTAGAAGCTTATATTCTCAAAGATAAATAATAAACATACATCAGGTAGAGATAAGTGGCATAAAGAAAAATAAATTCTGGTGAGGGCTGGCATGACGGGGTAGGCAGAGGGTATTAGTTTATACAGGCTAGTCAGAGAAACTTCTCTGATGACACTGAGAAGGAGGGAAGAAAGGAAGGAGAAAGAAAGAAAGAGATGGAGGGAGGGAGGAAGGAAAGAAGGAAAAAAGGGAAGAGAAGAGAAGAGAAGGGGAGGGGAGGGGAGAGGAGAGGAGGGGAGAGGAGAGGAGAAGAGAGGAGAGGATGGAACTATGCAGCTATCTGGGGGAGGGCATTCCAGGCAAACAGAATAATGAGTACAAAGTTCTCAGCTCAACAGCACTTGGTATGGCAAGGAGGCCAGGGTGGGTAGAGCAGAATGAGCAACAGAGATAAAAGAAATGACTGAGAGGCAGTGGGGAAGTAGAATATACAGGACCTTGTACATAATTATAAGGACTTGAATTAAAAGGTAAGCCACTATGTGTTTTGAGCAGAGTGTCATAATAACCACAATTCAAACCCAGGGCTAATTTCAAAGGCTATAGTTTTTATAATAAATTATGTTCTCTCACTGGCTTTTTGGTTGTTTGCTTATTTTTTGTGGTACTATCAATTGAACTCAGGGCCTCATATGCTAGGCAAGCACCTTACCACTGAGCTACATCCTCTGCTCTTCTTATTTTATTTTGAGACAGGGTCTTGCTAACTTGCTCAAGCTGGTCTCAAACTTATAATTCTCCTGCCTCAGCCTCCTGAGTAGCTGGAATTACAGGCATGTGCCATTATGTTCAGCTTTTGTTGTTATTGTTTGTTTTGTTTTGTTTGTTTGAGACAGGATCTTGTTATGTAGCCCAGGCCAGCCTGGAACTCTCTATGTAGCATGTGGCTTCAAACTCACTATCCTCCTGCTTCAGCCTCCTGAATGCTAGGATTACAGGCATTCACCACCACATCTGGCTCAAAGGCTGACTCTTATAGGAAATAGAATGTAGTCACACAGGGCGAGCCTGAACCTCCCAGTGTTCCTCTTGCCCCACCCTACTTATCTAATACCTCCCTAAATTAATAGCTCTCTGTTCCAGATAGGCTGATGTCCTTGCTCTAACCTGCTCCTTTCCCCCAATCCCTTCCCATTTCGGTAATATTCTTCAGTATTCACTAGAGTCCAGCAGAATGCCAGGCATCCAGTGGATACATAAATAATTACTGATTGAGTCATCCTCCTCCCTTTGACATTATGACAGTCTCTTTAAGGCAAAAGATGTGAATTAAAGTAAGTTAGGAATAATGAGATCTGATACCTAAGCCAGACTAGATGTATGGCACTAGGTATGTCATTTCATTTTGCTGGTTCTCTTTTTCACCACTTGTAGATGATATTTGGATTTAACTAAGATTTATTGAGTAATTACTATTTGTGTGGGGTTTTCATTTTCTCTCATGAAATCTTTCAACTATGTGAGGACTAAATGATCTCCAAGTACTCCCACACTGCTCAATTCTAAAATTCAATAATAATGAAATAGCTTTAGCCCCAGAATGATGTTGAGAGCAACCACAGGGTTTTTTTGCACCCCAAAACTTTGGCTTAAAGAGGTCCATCAGTGATTCTTTCTTCCTTCCTTCCTTTCTTCCTTTCTTTTCTGGTGTGTGTGGTTTTTGAGACAGGATCTCATTGTGTAGCCTAGACTGGCCTTGAACTCACTATGTAGACCAGGCTGGCCTCAAACTTGTATCCATCCTCCTGTCTCAACCTTCCAAGAGCTGGAATAACAGGTGTGCACCACCATACCCAGCAACTTCTTAACTTCAAAAATGTGAGGTACAAACAGGGCTGGACTGACATTTGTATTAGAAGGCAGGGACTGCAGTGGACTCATTTCTGTATACACATACTCTCCACCCTTCCAGAAAACAGTTGGTTGAATATAAGACACAAAAGGTATATCCAACAACAACAAAAAACAACAACAAAAAAAAAAAAGTGAAGGAAGGAAACAGATCTCTTCTTATTGACTATTTAAAAGTAGAGCAGCTGAGCATAGTGGCCCACACATGTAATTCCATCACTCAGGAGATGGAGGGAGGAAGTTGTTGAGCTCAAGGCCAGCTTGGGCTACATGGCAAGACCAAGTCTCAAAAACAAAAGTTGGGCACACCTTTGAAATGTCAAAGTATGAAGCTAGTTACTAATCATCGATCAAAACATTAAATAACCTAGTGAGCTATGGCAATTTTATAGAATCGGGGAAAAGTCAGTTAATAATCTGCTGTTTTCTGTATATTCTCAGTTGAGAACTTTTTTCATCTAGATTTTTCTGACTTCCTTTGTTGAGATGACCTAAATGTGTGGGGTAGACGGGTTTGGAAAAGTAGGGGGTTGGGAGACTTTATAGGTTCATTTGCTACCTCGGCACGAGAAGCAATCTAAGCCTTCAATAATTCTTTCTATTTTTCTGAATATTAGGCATTTTCCAGCAAGAGCCAGGTATGAGGGTGCATACCTCTAATCCCAACTACTCAGGAGACTGAGGCAGGAGGATTGCAGGTTTGAGGACAGAGGTAGCCTGTATAATTTAGTGAGACCTTGTTTCAAAATAACAAAACAAAAATTGGGCTGGGGATGCAGCCCAAGTGGTAGAGTACTTGTAAAGTATGTGTGAGGCCCTGGGTTCAGATACCCTAAAACTCAAATCGTAAGAATAACAGTGTCTTAGTTTACTGGAACCTAAAGAGGCAGAACTTTTTGCATACTATTCTCCATAACCACCACCATCAGGGATTTGTTCAAAAATAATGACTCACTGGACTCACATATTTTAGATGTAACTATACCCTTCAATAAACCTAAAACATAAAATGTTTACACATATCTTCACTTAAAATATCATAAAGTGATACATTTTGGAAATATTTTTATCAAAATGAGTTGAATCTTAAAGGGTTTTCTGCTCAACTTGGTTAATGAGAAAATTCTTCCTCTAAGCATTCCAGTAAATGGAAGTTTTACTTTAAACTGACATGTTGCCGGGCGCGGTGGCGCATGCCTGTAATCCCAGTGACTCAGGAGGCAGAGGCAGGAGGATCGCAAGTTCGAGACCAGAGGCAGTCTGCATAACTTAGCAAGACCCTGTCTCAAAAAGTGGAAAAAAAAAAAAAAAAAAAAAAAAAAAAAAAAAAAAAAAAAAAAAAAAAAAAAGGCTGGGGATGCAGCTCAGTGGTCCAGCACTTGCAAAGCATGCAAGAGCAAGGCCCTGGGTTCAACCCCCAGTACCGCAAAAAAAAAAAAAAAAAAAAAAAAACCTGACATGTTATATAACATTTTGGATGAAGATAATTGGGTATCTACAGAATACTATATAATCCAGGAAACCAGATGATGAGGCCAAATATACAAGTGCTTCAGTTTTGTGTAAACAATTTTGTTATTTTTAAAAAGTCTTTGACTTCAATTTCTCCTATCACTGACCTCTCATTTTTAAAAGTATGCCCTGGCTAAAACTTTCAAGAGTATAAAGCAAATCAATTTTATTGTACATTACAGCTAACATCAACACCAGGAACTATTCTAAACTGAACACTCCTTACGTCCTTTTTAGCAGGTATCAGCAGAATCAAAATCTCCAACAGAACCTCAATCCAAATCAAAGTCCAATCATATTGAAAGCAACTACCATCACAGATGGGGAAAAACGTTCTTTTCATTTGGTAGAATCTAATGCTCTAATTCAGTAGATTAAAAAAAAGAATTCAATGAAAAAAAAGTTACCCTGAAAAAAAAAAAAAGAGGAAGGAAGGAAGGCAAAAAGCCTTGACTTATACCAAATGAGAAAATGATAGCCTATGTGATGATTACAATGAAGTCATCTCAGTGTTTTACTCTGAAAATTAGATTGACATCCTGTTTCAAATATATAGCTACAGTGAAAATTACCTGACTTTTATTTTTTTTTTTTGAGACAGGGTTCATTATATACAGTCTGTCCTGGAACTTGCTATTTAGTTCAGGCTGGCCTCAAACTCATAACTCTCCTTGCCTCAGCCTCTTAAGTACTGAGATTTACCTAATTTTTAAAAAACAGCCAATGTACTACAATAGTGAAGCTCTCAATTAAATTGAAAATGAGCACTAAATATCAAAGGTATATTCTGTTTCACATATCAGTGACAGAAATAGTGGTTAAGAGCATAGGCTCTGGCCAGGCACCTGTAATCCCAGCAACTCAGGAGGCAGAGGCAGGAAGATCACAAGTTCAAAGCCAAAGGCATGCCGCCTGAGTAACGTAGCAAGACCCTGTCCCACAATAAAAAGTAAAAAATGGGCTGGGGTTACAGCAAAGTGGTAACACACTTGCAAATAACCTGCTCAACATTAACAGTATGTAAAGGAGGAAGGAGTCATTCACAGATCTGTTGACCCTGAACCCAATTATCTTTCTGATATGAGTTTACCTTTGAAAAGCAAAGGAAAGCTTGGTCATGAGTGGCAAGATTTAAGCACAACTTAAAAGATTTGTATCATTTAGACAGCCAGTGAGTTAGGGAGAGGAAAGATATTAAAGAAAAGAGGAAAAGAATAAGCAAGTGGATTCAACCCCCCAGTATCAAAAAAAAAAAAAAAAAAGCACGGGCTCCACATTAAAACTGCCTATGTTTGATTCCTGGTTCCACACTTGCTAGCTGAATAATCTTGAGCAAAAGGAGACATTCATCTGTGTCTGTTTCCTCACCTGAGAAATGAGAATAATAAGAGAACCTTCATATGGTTGTTGTGAGGATGAAATAAGATGAGGCTAAATTTAGAACACTGGGAAATAAAAGCACTCAATTAAGGATAGCTATATTATTATCAAACTCAAGACCAAGAAAAATGTACTCAGCAATGATAAAATCAATTAAGTACATAGTGAATGCCAGTATATCCACTGCTGTGCCAGGCACTGTAGCTAAAACAAAATGTATAATGCATGATCTCTCTATCCCCACGAAACTAAGAGTAATTGCTCTAGTTGGAGTGACAAAGTCAAAAAGCTTGAATTAATTAAAGAATATGAAATATAAGTAGATGCTAAATTTTGAGGGCAAATACCTTGTGAATTAAAAAAAACCAAAATGACAGCTAAGGTTTCTTAAGCATTTAATATGTAGTAGGCACTTTTTAAGCACTTTATTAATTACTCCATTTAGTTCTCATAACCCTATGAAGTAGGTATTATTATAGATGAGGAACTGAACAGAGAGGTAAAACAGTGTTTATAAAACTAGGAAGAAGCAGATAGAAAATCCAAACCCAGGCAGTATGACCCTGTGTCTACCCACCTAACTACTAAAATACAAAGGCAGAGGAGCCAGGTGTGGTGGCACACATCTGTAATCCCAGTGACTCAGGAGGCAGAGGTAGGAGGATCACATGTTTGATGCCAGAGGCAGTCTATGTAACTGAACACGACCCTGTCTCAATTTAAAAAACAAAAGAGGGCTGAGGGTGTAGCTCAGAGGCAGAGCACTTGCAAAGTATATGCAAGGCCCAGAGTTCAGGCCTCAGTACCACAAAGAAAGAAAAAGAAAGAGGAAGCAAGCAAGCAAACAAGCAAACAAGCAAGCAAACAAGCAGGAGAGATTCAATAAACATTACTATTTATTAAATGTCTACTATGTGCCAAGCAGTACACTAGGCACTTTCAAACATCACCTTTTAACAATTCCATTCATTTTATAGAAGGGGTAACAGACAAAAGAGGAAAATAACCTGCTCAACATTAACAGTATGTAAAGGAGGAAGGAGTCACTCACAGATCTGCTGACCCTGAACCCAATGATCTTTCTGATATGAGTTCACCTTTGAAAAGCAAAGGAAAGCTTGGTCATGAGTGTCGAGATTTAAGCACAACTTAAAAGATTTGTATCATTTAGACAGCCAGTGAGTTAGGGAGAGGAAAGACATTAAAGAAAAGAGGAAAAGTATAAGCAAAAATTTAGATATAAAACAAAATTCAAGGATGTTAAGAAAAATAGCTTGCATGTAGCAAAGAGTGAGCAGAGGTAGAAAGTATGGCTAATCTGGGTTAAGGTAACAGTGAAAATAAGGTGGAATGTCAGATGCAGGAGAAAAAAGAGAAGCACCTTAAGCTTTTGAATAAGTTAACAGTATAACAAAAAGATTTTAGACATACTGCTGATAGCATCATCAGTATAAATTAGAAATGACATGAGACTACAATCAGACACACTAGAGAATGCTGTTAGAATATGCTGTTGAGATTATAAAGGCCTGGCAGGGTGGCACACGCCTGTAATCCCAGTGACTTGGGAGGCCAAGGAAAGAGGATGGCAAGTTCAAGACCAGAGGTAGTCTGCGTAATTTAACAAGACCCTGTTTCAAAAAAGTAAAAAAAAAAAAAAAAAAAAAAAAAAAATGGGCTGAGGGTGCAGCTCAGTGGTACAGCACTTGCAAAGCATGCAAGCGTGAGGCCCTGGGTTCAACCCCCAATACAGCAAAAAAAAAAAAAAAAAAAAAAAAAAAAAAAAAAAAAAAAAAAAAGGAAAAGAAGAAGAGAGAGAGAGAGAGAGAGAGAGAGAGAGAGAGGGGGGGGGGGGAGGAGATGATAAAGGCTTAAAAGGATGGCAATGAGATAAAAAGGGGCAAATTTGAAAATAACTTTGAAAGAAGAACCCACAGGATTTCATGAGCACTTAAAAGCTCAACTGTTTCTTATTTTTTCAGTAAACAAAACACACCAATAAATTAGCCACATAAGGAACAGAAATGCTGTTCTTTGATCTCTTCAGAGTTAACTTTGAGGCCTCAGCAACACCTACCCCAGACCCTTCACTTCACGATAAGCACAGTCAGATATTCTTCCTCTGTACCCCACACATACTGATAACAACTGTTTGTACCAGGCAGCCAACCTTAGCTGTACCTATAATGACCCACGCAGTGGGCTGCCCGATCTCAGGCTAATGTGCTCAGCAATTCCAACCCCATGTCTGTGGGTTGAGCAGTATAGAAAAACATAATAACTATTCTGTCAAATTTTCAATGGGTACAGGTCCTTGTGCAGAGATGTATGGGTAGGTGGGTACATGTCTGTGAGCCCACATTCTGAGAGTATACTTGGGTATTTGGGTCATATCTTGGAGAGGTTTGGAGGAAAGGCACTAGCCTGATAACTGAGTAGACCCAACGTCATCCTGCCAATTTCAAATTCCCAGTTCCTAAGAATTTCAATTCACATTGCCTAGGGTCATAGGATATGGTAGGTAACACATGGTACAATGAGAAAGAGGCAGAAGGAGTTCCAAAATGGCAGAAAAGCCTCATTCTTTCAAATCAATTGAATACAACTATTAAGTCTCAAGACCCTCTATGATCTGACCCCCGTCTATCTCTCTTATATCTTTTCCTACTTTGCTTCCCTTTTCTACCTGTATTTGGTATTCTTTGAACACAACATAAATTTTTGCTCTTGCCCCTGAAATAGAATACTTTTCCCCACTACTCACATAGCTCCTTTCCTTACTTCATTTGATGTCTACTCTCGCAAATGTCATCTCCGAGAGGCCTTCCTTAACCAACTTACCTAAAATACACACCCATTCCACCTCTCCCTTTACTCTCTACCCTCTTACCCTGCTTTGTTTTTCCTCATAGCACTTATTATTATTTCTATGTGTATGAATATACAGTATATATGTATACATGCATACATACATACACAGACACACAGACACACACACACACACACACACACACACACACACACACACACACACACACTTTATTAGGGCAGCAATTTTATGTTTTGTTCACTGCTCTATCCCCAGCACCTAGCTCGTACTCAAAGAATAATTGTTGGATAGTGAATGAATGAATCTGTCATATGTTTGAGACTAAGTGCTAGAAGTAAAAAAAAAATCAATACCTCATGTCCCCTGTCTCAATACAGCTAACATTAACAATCTAGTAGGGGAGACGGGCACATCACAAAAAAAGAAAGCACCAGCCAGGCGTGGTGGCACATGCCCATATTACATTAAGAGTTCTAGTCTATCCTGGGCAACACAGTATGATCCTGTCTCATAAATAAATAAATACAAAACAAAACCAAAAAGAAAGCACAACTTCAGGTATTTCCCCTACTCATGTCCTCTAGAGAGTGAAAAGACAAGTCTCTTATACACTTAAAGTATTAACCGCTATGGAACTATTACTAACTACAAAATTAAAAAGAGGGTTTAGGGGTGTATCTCAGTGGTTGAGCACTTGCCGAGCATGTGCAAGGGCCTAGGTTCAATAACCAGCACTGCAAAAAATAATTATTACACACACACACACACACACACACACACACACACACACACACAGGCAAATTGCTGGTCATGAGAGGGAGAGCTGGTTTCAAATTCAGGTATTACCATTTGTTAGCTGGGCAATTACTTAACCTTTCTCAATAATGGTAATTATTTCACTAAGTTGTTATAAAATTAAGTGAGCTACTGCATGTAAGGCACCTTTCATACTGTGTATCAGAAAGCATGTACACAATGTTGTTTTTAGGTGACATCAAGTCAAACCCGACTCATAGTAACCCTAGGTACAACAGAATGAAACACTCCCCTAACACTGGGCCATGCATGGCACTATGTCAGTGCTTGTCTGTTATTCATAGAATTTTCAATGGCTGATTGTTTTGGGAGTAGACTGCCACATCCTTCTCTCATTTTGCAGTGCTGGGGATCGAATCCAGGGCCTCAAAGAGCACAGAGCAGTACTCTACCAACTGAGCTAAACCGTATGGACCATGTACACAATAGCTATTAATATTATTAATAGCTTGGGCCTGTAATCCTAGCAACTTGGAAGGGTTGCAAGTTTGAGGCCAGGGGTAGCCTTTGCAACTCAGTGAGACTCTTGGTCTGAAAATGCGAAATAAAGAAAGGAGCCAGACACCATGGCGCATGCCTGTAATCCCAGCGATTTAGGAGGCAGAGGCCAGAAGGTCCCAAGTTCCAGGCCAGAGGAAGCCTGCGTAACTGAGATGCTGTCTCAAAATAGAAGTTAGAAGTTAAAAACAGGGGCTGGGGGTGTAACTCAGTGGTGGAGCACTCTGGGTTCAATCCCCTAGTACTGCAAAAAAAAAAAAAAAAAAAAAAAAAAAAAATGTGCAAAGGGCTAGGGGTGCAGCTCAGTGGTGAAGCACTTGCCCAGCATATGCAAAGCCCTGGGTTCAACCCCACAGTACTATAATACGTGTGTGTGTGTGGATACACACACACACACACACACACATATATAATATACACACTCACACATATATGATTAATATTACTAATGGTTGACTCCAATGATCCCCTTGAACCCAATACCCAATTAAGAGCTGAATCTTACCAATTCTATCACCAAGAAAACCTCTCCTATCCTTTCTTTCCTTTTCATTTTCACAATTCCTAACTGGTATCTCCAATTCCAGTCTCCCTTTTTTCCAATTCAATTTACAAATTCCTTAAAGAATTAAATCTAAAGCCAGTGTGGTAGTAATCCCAGGGATTTAGGAGGCGGAGGCAGGACGATCACAAGTTTGAGGCCAGAAGTAGACTGTGTAACTTAATGAGACCTTGCCTTAAAACAAAAAATAAAAAAGGGGGTTGAGTTTGCAACTCAGTGATAGAGCACTTGCAAAGTATATGCAAGGACCTTGGTTCAATCCCCAAGTTCCTCAAAAAAAGAAAAAAATTCAAGTCCCTTAGTTAATCACTTAATGCCGTGCATATTCAGGCTCCAACTTAGCTTCCATACCCTATTTTCTACATTCTGGAGTCCACCACTCTAGACAAATAAAGTTACTTTCCTTTTTTATATACACCCTATGTTCTTGCACTACCATGCTTATTCATCTTATTCCCTCTTGGAATGTTCTTCTCTTTACCTTCAAAGGGTCAACTCCTTTCCATCATCTTTCCAGACCCAGTTCAAGTGCCACAATGCCTTCCCTGATCCCTGCCAACTATAAATGTTCTCTCTAATCTGTGCAGTGGTAGCCCTGTGGCATCTGATCCCATCAGATCTCGGAAGCTAAGCAGGGTTGGGCCTGGTTAGTACCTGGATGGGAGACAGCCTGGGAACACCAGAAGCTGTAGGCTTGGGAGAAGGACCTGGCAACCCCCTCCCAAAAATCAATCTGCCATTGAAAACCCTATGAACAGCAGAGAAGCACTGACAATAGTGTTTCCCCTGTTGTACAGAGGGTCGCTATGAGTCGGATACCGACTCGACGGCACCTAAC
>VMDO01000353.1:0-66346 GCA_007922755.1 Pedetes capensis | reverse complement strand
TCTGTCCCCTGAATACCTGTATGTTATTTATACCGTTTCTATAGCATCAATCCCTTTCAATCTTAAATTTTAATTGTTTATGTACTCCACAGACTCCCTACTTAAAAAATCTGTGTCAGTTCCTATGTTTACTGTACAGATTGATACTCAAACAAATATAGGGTATTTCACAGACATTAAAATTAGATTAAGGCTTAAAAAGAAAATTTCAGCCTTGAACCAGAATTTTCTGATCTAACCTGTATTGCAGCTCCCTCTCAAAAGGAAATTGGAACACGAAGTACTATAATTTCTAACCAGCAATCATGTTAATTTTTTTTCTGGAGAGGCCACACATTCTTCTTTCCACTTCCAAATCACCCACTCTCAATCCCTTCCCATCAGAAACTTTTCACTTTTCCGATTCTACAATACATGTTTAAATTTAAAAGCAAAGTGATGGATTATTCTTTAAAATATAGAACATAATTGTAATTTGGGACCAACTAGTTCTACCTATTAACAGAATACAGGCAACCTCACAAAACACAGTAACAAGGACGATGATCCCTATTCTTTCCAAGTAAAGTTGCTGCATCTGACCTCCTGTGTATAAGGCTCTGAATCTGTATTTGACTCATTTAGCCAGTCTCAGTCAGGCCCTAATAGTGAGGAGGGAGTTTTAAGGCGATGAAATTCTGAATTCCACCACCTTGCTTCCTACCTGGTTGTGGCTAAGTCCCTAAGCTCCTTTGTGAATCAGATTTGTTCAAAAGAGTAGCTCAAAAAGGAAAGAAAATGAAAGCCTCATCTGCTTGAAATCCAAAACATAAACATTCTTTGCTACAAAAGACAAAACAATGTAAGCTGGAATTTTTTAGGGAATGCGCTTTATTAAAACAAAAGACATCCCACCCCTCAAATATCAGTCCTCCTGTCTCTTTTCCAAATTCATTACAGGAAATACTGTATATTAAGTCACCCAAACACATGCACTCTCTACTTCCCTTAATTGAAAATTGTTGAGTTCCAAGGAGCCAGTGGCTGAGCAAAAACGTAAAACTAAAGCCTCCATCAGCAAACTACCCCTGATCCAAACTGGCCAAAGAGGAAAAAGAGGTGGGGGGTAGGTGAATGACAGAAAAAACTGGCTGACCACTGCGCCAAGTCTAGGCACCCATTGCCCTCGAGGTGACACACACACCCCTCCCACCTTCGCGCTATCAGGTCTATTCTATTAGTTCCAACACTGCGAGGTCAGAATTCCTGACAAGAAACTGGAGCTCAGGACCCTCAGGAGCCCGGGCCTGACTGACGCGGGACTGGCAGCCCGCCGCCCCCAGAGTGGAAGCCCGTGACGGCCTCAGGTGTGGCCTTGGCCGTAGCCTCCGTCGGGTTCTGCATCCCGGCAGCCTCATCCAGGCCTGACCCAAGGCTGACCCCCACTCCCAGCTAGGTCCCCCCTGCTCACTGGCTTGGCTGATCCGCTGGATGTTGCCGCTGCACGTCTGGATGATGCTGTTGAAGTCCCGGAGGTGGGACCCCGAGGGTCCCGGGTTCCGATACATGTCTAAGGGACCGTAGGACATGTCGGGGAAATTAGACAGTTTGGACCTGCACCGCACTCCTACCGGAAGGAGCTACTAGCCGGGACCCGCCGGCTGAAGGAAACAGGGAAGAGAAAGGGCGGGGAAGTGGGTGAGGCTGCGTGCGCACTGGTCCCGCCCACACGCAGCGCGCACGCGTCCGCCCCGCCCCACCACACAGAGAGCAGGCGCCGCTGTAACTGGTGCGAGCTGGTAGGTTAGAGACCCAACTCCACCAGTCTTGGGTTGCAGGGCGGGCCGATGACATCACCTAGTTGGGGATCCGATTGGATGAGCTCAGTGGCGGTGTTGTTTCTCGCCAGGGCAGTGATAGCAGGCAAGAATTTTCGATTTGCATAAAATTATACCAGATGATCTCAGCCTTACATCCTATTCTGTTCTATTCTGAGAATTCAGGCCCAAATATGGGAGAATTAAACAACCTTGAGACTCAGATCCGTAACCAAGCCGTAACCCAAAATTCCTCATTTTTACTGTCATCCTCCATGGCTTTAGTAGTATTTGCAGAGCGCGTTTATAGATTCCAAACCACTTTCTTGTCTCCTCCCACTCCTTTTCCAGTCTAAACAATAAAATAATCACATTTGTTGAACACGGTGTATGAATCCTCACTGAAATTCAGTCGTTCATAAGCACTTACACAGAAAGGGACGAAGTTCTACCTACATTTTTATCTTTAAAATAGTTAACAGACAATCGATTTTTACAATGTTGACGTAAAGTAATTTTACAAAGTAAACATTCTTTTCCCTTTTACAGGTAAGAAAATTAAGGCCAGATAGATTAATAGCTTTATTGAAGTTTGACTGTACAACCCAAACACTAAACTATCGTCATCTCACTATTTCCCTAAACCTCATTCCCATTTTCCCAAATTCATATTCTATCTAAATTTCTCCCAAATAGCCTGTTCATCTCTATTCTAAACTAGGATTTCTTGGAGAACTCCACTCCTGAAATTTAAAAATCATTGTCTATGGAATTTGGAGTGTAACTCCACAATGCTTTCATAGAATATTGCATTTTGTGAGTGCACTGTAAAAGGAAAGATGTGGATAGGATTTTGATTTGAGAGGATCCAAATGAGAAGTGAAGGGGAACGGGGAACGGTAAGAATTTCCTGTGTTCTCCACCCCACTCCAGTCTAGCCTGCTTTACAGTCTCTGAAAAAATACAAAGAAATGAAGCAGCTTGCATATTTGGAAAGGAACTCCAAATATGTGAATGAGCCAGTGTTCAGTCTTAATGCTTACCTAGCATGTGCTAGATCCTGAGTTCAATTCCCAGCACTGCCCTACTCACCAAACAAGAAGGGGACAGATGATATTTTGAGCTAGCAGTAGTTCTCAAACTTGCTATCCTCCCTCCTCAGCCTCCTGAATTCTCAGATTATAGGGTACACCACCATGCCCAGTTTGGGCCTCTCATTCTGATTATAACAGCCCTAGTAATTTTTAGGGTCCATGGTTTTATGTCAAATCCTATAATAAATCATGTAAATTGTACTTTTTTAGCCTGTAAAATAGTCTTGAAGTTTTTCATTTACATTTGACACTATTTAAAGTGAAGTTCAGTAAAGGTGTTTTTCTCCCAGAAATTGAAGATATAGTTGTTTTCTTTCTCCGTGTAAAATAGAAGTGATTTTCCATCTCTGCATCTTTCATAGCAGTAAATCTGTGCCTTGCAAATACTGTGTCCAATAAACATTTATCAAATTAATACATGAGGCAAGGAAGGTATGATTCAAAGCCTAGAGCCATGCTACCTTCAGATTAGAATAGAGTCATACAGCCAGAAGGAGCTACGAATGCCAACTCTAGAAGATGCCATTTGACATCCTCACCAAAGAGGACATTTGCCTGTAGAGAATCAACTCCGGTCTTCTGGACGTCCAGATCCACCCGGAGTATATCCAGAAGAAGTTTCAAGATAATGAGGTCAGAGCCAAAGATATGTAGAGCAGTACCAAATCCCTGAGCCAGATCCTAAAACAAGAGGTATAAAGTCCAGATAAAATAATGTTCTCTTGTTGTTAGGTGCCACTGAGTTGGGTCCTACTCATAGAGATCTTCATAGAGTTTTCAATGGCTGATTGTTTCGGGATTGCTTCTACAGTGGATTGCCATGTCCTTCACCCACTTTTGCAGTACTGATCAAACTCAGAGCCTCAAAGAGCACAGAGCAGCGCTCTACTAACAAATGTCAGCCTATTGGTGAAGCTGCAGTGGCAGAATGATTGTCAGAAGACCATGACGTTTCACCTCATACTGTGCAACTTTGGGGACTTTCTGTAAGTTAGCCTAAGGGCTATTTGGAAAGCATAGTACACAGCATCTAAGATTATCGCCATTCCTACCTATGGTCAGAAAATATGTCCTCTTCAGTGAGTAACTACGAAGAACTGAGTGTTAGGACACTACTTTAATTGCTTTTGATTTATTGATAATTTAAATATGTGAAATTTGAGTTAATTTATATGTGGTAGGTATTTATAATTTTATGAAATGCCACTTGAAATATTATAAGTAATGATTTTGAAACTATAATATGAAAGTCTAGGCAGCTAGGTACGGTGGCTCACACCTGTAATATAAACAATTCAGGAGGCAGAGCCAAGAGGTTTGCAAGTATGAGGCCAGAGGCAGCCTGTGTACGTAACTTAGTGAGACCCTGTCTCAAAACAAAAAATGAAAAAAATGGGCTAGGGGTGGAGTGTAGTGGTAGAGTGCTTGCAAAGCATGTATGAGGCCCTAGGTTCAACCACCTAGTATTACAAAAATAAAAAAGGGCTAGACAGGTTTATTGTTCTCTGTTTCAGAGCCAGATCATCTCTTGGAATGTAAAAACTTAACTCAATAAATTGCTAACTTATTCACATTGTTAAAGAAAAATGAATACAGGAATAAAAAATAATTTTACCATATCTTAAATAGCCATTGGGTGCCAGGCAGTGCAAAAACATTTTGTACACATTATCAGTAATCCCCATAATGAAGCCCATCTGATAAACACCACCTGTGGCCTGGCAAAGATTATTAACTTGCTGCTGCGAGGAGAACTTCACATCAGAGGAATCAAGGGGAAGGTCATCAAACATGTTAAGAGGGAAAGTTATTTCAGGATTTGACAAAAAGATGGAGTGTTAGTAAAATTTAAAAGAAGCAGTGGCATTTTGTTTGTTTGTGGTTTTCAGTTTGCATTGTGTTTATTTGTGGGTTTTTTTCTTTTTCTTTTCTTTTCTTTTTTTTTGGGGGGGGGTTGGTTTGGATCAACCTAGGCAGGGCCTTAAGCATGCTGGGCAGGCATTCTACACTGAACCATGTCCCCAATGCAGAAATGGTGTTTTCATAGCTTCAAAGTACACTAGGCTATGTGTAAAGGGATTATTATCAGGCCTGAGCTATCAAGAGGACTCAGGATGCTGTTTCCTGGGAAACTACAATGTGAAGATAAATGTGGAATGTTGTATTTGGAAGCCTCTTATCTGAATCTCTGCATCAGAGTTAGAAATTGAGGCTGTTTCTCTGTGTCCAAGTAACTCAGATCCTCCAGGTAGGAGTAGAATATTCCATTCTTACTGATATTTGAAACAGCAAATTTTCTGAAAATTTAGAACTTTAGAAATCAGATCTCTCAGTACTAAGTCCTTTTCTTAGACAAAAATAGTCTTCCCCAGCCAGGCATGGTGGTGCATGTCTGTAATCCCTGCATTTAAGAGGCTGAGGGAGGAGGATGGACTCGAGTTCAAGGCCAGCCTGGTCTACATGGCAAGCACCAGGATAGCCTGGGCCACCCAGCAAGACCTTGTCTCAAAATAAATAAATAAATAAAATCCATAGTCCTCCCAAGCTTGCTCCCATCGAGATGAGATTAGCTGTTGGTACAGATAAGGAAAGGAGTATTCTCTTGAGAACCTGGGTACTTGCCCAATGTCATACCACTGTAAATTGGCAGAGTCAGGATTCGTATGTACCAAATGATCCAGAAGCAGAACAAAACACTACCCAACACTGTGCCATGCCTGGCACTATGTCAGTACTTCTCTGCTATTCATAGGGTTAATGGCTGTTTCAGGACTGTGTGGGGAGTGGGCTGTCAGGTACTTTTCCTATTTTTGTGGTGTTGTGGATTGAATCCAGAGCCTCAGAGAGCGCTGAGCAGCACTCTACCAAATGAACTATATACCCTAGTCCCAAACTAGAAGTTTACCTCATTGGAAGAGAAATCTTATTTATTCATATTTTTGTTTGTTTTTTCAGTGCTGGGGTTAAACCCAGGGCCTTATGCATGCTAGGCAATTGCTTTGCCACTAAACTGCATGCTTAGTCCCCCAAAATACACTCCCTGACACTGTGCCATGCTCGTCACTATGTCAGGGCTTCTCTTCTATTCATAGGGATTTTGATAGCTGATTATTTCAGGATTGCTTTTTGGGAATGGGCTGCCAGGTGCTTTTCCCATTTTTGGGGTGTTGGGGATTGAACCTAGGTCCTCAGAAAGTCCAGAGCAGTACTCTACCAACTGAGATAAACCCCAACACATTCAAAAACAACTGCAGCAGTATATAGACAGGGAAAAGTCAGAAAATCAAGCCATATTAAAAAATGGCATGGAAACAGGGATATCATTGCTGATGTCAGATGGATATTAACCAAAAGTAGAGAATAACAAAAAGATGTCTATCTGTGTTTTATCAACTATACAAAGGCATTTGGCTGTGTGGATCATAATGAATTATGGATAACATTGCAGAGAATGGGAATACCAGAGCACTTAATTGTATTCATGAGGAATCTACACATGGACTAAGAAGTAGTCATTTGAACAGAACAAGAAAACACTGCCTGGTTTAAAGTCAAGAAATATGTATGTCAGGGCTATAACCTTTCACTGTACCTCTTCAATCTCTGTGCTGAGCAAATAATCCAAGAAGCTGGACTTTATGAAGTAGAATGTGGCATTAGGATTGGAGGAAGTCTCATTAACAACCTGCTTTATGCAGATGATACAGATTTGCTTGCTGAAACTGAAAATTTGAAACATTTACTGGTGAAGATCAAAGAACATAGCCTTAAGTACGGATTGCACCTCAACATCAACAAAACAAAAATCCTTACAACTGTGCCAGTATGCAACTTCATGATAAATGGAGAAAAGATTGAGGTTGTCTGAGATTTTGCTTTACTTGGTTCTACAATCAACACCGATGGAAGCAGCAGTCAAAAAATCAAAAGATACATTGCACTGGGAAAAACTGCTGCAAAAGACCTCTTTAAAGTGTAGAAAAGTAAAGATGTCATTAAAGACAAAGATGCACCTGACTCATGCCATTTTCAGTTGCATCCAATGGTTGTGAAAGCTGAACATTAAACAAGGGAGACAGAAGAATTGATACTTTTGAATTATAGTGCTGGAGACAAATATTGGGTGTAGTATGGACTCCCAAAAGAACCAACAGATTCATCCTAGAGGAGGTGCAACCAGAGTGCTCCTTGGAAGCAAAGATGGCTAAACTGCATCTTATATATTTTGAACATGTCAGGAGGGACCAGTCCTGGGAGAAGGACACCATGTTTGGGAGAATGGCAGGTCAACAAAAAAAAAGAAGACCCTCAATTAGATGTATTGACACAGTGACTGCAACAATAGGGCTAAACATAAAAAAGATCATGTACCTAGTACGGTGTCAGAAAGTCTTTTGTTCTGTTGTACGTAGGGTTGCTATGAGTCAGACCTGACTCAATGGCACCTAACCACAACAACAACGATACAGAAATCCTACTTTTAACTCTACATTCAATAGATGTACATACACATTTGCTCTAAAAGCCAAATATAGTTTATAGCATTTTTTAGGACTAGGCAGCATTTATTGTACTTTTCATTGAATTATAATTTATATGGAATGGAATGCACAGATGTGAAATGTTCAAGTCTATGTATTTTGACACTTGGGTGCATTCATGTAAGTACCAGCCAAACCAAGATACAGAACATTTTCATTATCATCTCAGAAAGTTTCTTCAACTTATGTTCCATTCCAATCAATTACCCTCATCTCCAAACATCACTGATTTTTATAACTGCAAATTATTTCACCTATTTTTAGACTTCATATTTTCTGTATTGTTTAGTATTTGTTTCAATCAACATGTTTTGAGATTTACCCATAATACTGCATTATCATTTTAGTCTGTCATATTGGTGAGAAAAATCTCATGAGTGTGTTGTTGTTAGGTGCCATCAAGTAGGTATCCAACTCATAGCAACCGTACTTACAACAGGTGAAACAGTATTGTCAGTGCTTCTCTGTTATTCATTGGGTTTTCAATAGTGGGTTGATTTTGGGGAGTGGGTTGCTGGGTCCTTATCCCAAGCCTACAGCACCTGGTGTTCCGAGGAGGTCTCCCATTCAAGTACTAACCAGGCCTGACCCTGCTTAGCCTCAGAGATCTGACAGGACCAGATGGTACGGTACTATGGCTGCAGGCCATATGAGTATACTACAATTTAATTAACCATTCTTTTACTGATGGACATTTGGGTTTTTCCCAGTTTAGGGCTATTCTGAAGGTCATAACAACATTTGTTTTTAACTGATACAAACTGAAAACTCATATCAGGATGGATAAACTATAGTATTATTGAGCAAAAAATAAATAGCCTCCTGCTGTGTGAACAACATGAATGACTTCTTTCAAATAAAACACATAACTAAAGAAGTTAGAGTACAATCTCTATGTTATTTTTATTAAGTCTAACCGAAAAATTAAACTATTATTGAAAGTCACAATAATATATCATCAAAGGGAGTAACTAGGAATGGATACATGAGGTGAGCCTTTAGGATTTTATTTCTTGATTTGAATGGTAGTTATACAGGTGGTATTTACTTTGTGACAATGCATCAAGCCACATACTTGAGATATGTGCCTCTTCTATATGTATGCTATACTTTAGTAACAAACTTCATATTTTAAAAATAAAGTATCATAATCATTGGTATGACGAGCTTCTTGGGGAATGGTAGGGAATGTTCAGTGGAGAAATTAAGTTGTTTGCAAGTAAGACTGATAAAATTAGCACTCATCAGGGCTGGGGATGTAGCTCAGTGATAGAGCACTTGCTTAGCACGTGCAAGTTTCTGGGCTTGATTCCCAGCACTGGGAGAAAAAAAAAAAGTCTTATCACAAATTACTGATAGGATGTAAAAGGGTTCAGTCACTTTGGAAAGCAGTTTGACAGTAGCTTATAAAGCTAATCATAAACTTATTATATAAACCAGCAATCACCTAAGTATTTTCCCAGGACGAATGAAAACACATGTCTACAAAAAGACCTGTATGCAAATGCTTAAGGCAGCTTTATTCATAATAACCCCAAACTGGAAACAGCTGAATTGTCCATCAACTATTGAATAGATAAACAAGTTAAGGTATATTGGTACAGTGGAAAACCATTCAGCTATAAAAAGACACTGCTAAAATATGTAGTGAATTACTGAGATATGCAACAACATGAATGAATCTCAAAAGCATACGCTAAGTGAATGAATCAGACACAAAAGACTACGTACTGTATTATTCTAGTTATATGACATTCTGGAAAATGCAAAGCTATAGGAATAGAAATCAGAATAGTGGATGATAGAGGCTGTAGAGAGGGGAGGAGAAGTGATTGCCAAGGGTCACAAGGGGAGTTTTGGGGATGATGGGAATGTTCTATATTTTCATTGAAGTGGTGATTACACAAATGCCTACATTTGTCAAACTCAATGATTTGTTCACAAAAGGGTACATTTTATACTATTCCAGTTCTATCTTAATAATCTTTTTCAAAATGGTACTTTGTTGTTGTCGTTAGGTGCCGTTGAGTTGAGTCCAACTCATAGCGACCCTTTGTACAGCAGATTGAAACACTTCTCGATTCTGTGCCAGGCACACGATCTTATTTATATTTAAGCCCATTGTTGCAGACACTGTGTCAATCCATCTGGCAGAGGGTTTTCCTTTCTTTTCGTTGACCTGCCACTCTCCCAATCATGATATCTTTTTCCAGGGATTGATCTCTCCTGACTACATGTCCAAAACATGTAAGACGCAGTCTGGCCATTCTTGCTTCCAAGGAGCACTCTTGGTTGCACTTCTTCTAGAACAGATCTGTTGGTTCTTTTGGCAGTCCATGGTATATTCAATAGACGTCTCCAGCACCATAATTCAAAAGCATCAATTCTTCTCCTATGTCCCTTGTTCAATGTCCAGCTTTCACAGCCATATGATGCAACTGAAAATACCATGGCATGAGTCAGACGCACCTTTGTCTTCAATGTGACATCTTTGCTTTTCAATACTCTAAAGAGATCTTTTGCCACAGCTTTTCCTAGAGCAATGCGTCTTTTGATTTCTTGACTGCTGCTTCCACGGGTGTTGATTATAGAGCCAAGCCAAGCAAAATCTCGGACAACCTCAATCTTTTCTCCATTCATTGTGAAGTTGCATACTGGCCCAGTCGTAAGGATTTTTGTTTTGTTGATGTTTAGTTGCAACCCATATTGGAGGCTATGATCTTTGATCTTCATCAGTAAATGTTTTAAATCTTCTTCACTTTCAGCAAGCAGAGTTGTATCATCTGCATAACGCAGGTTGTTAATGAGTCTTCCTCCAATCTTGATGCCACGTTCTTCCTCATAAAGTCCAGCTTCTCGGATTATTTGCTCAGCGTATAAATTGAAGAGATAGGGTGAAAGTATACAGCCCTGACGCACACCTTTCTCAACTTTAAACCAGGCTGTGTTCCCTTGTTCTATTCAAACAACTCCCTCCTGGTTGATGTACAGATTCCTCACGAGTACAATTAGGTTCTCTGGTATTCCCATTTTCCAAAGTGTTATCCATAATTTATTATGATCCACACAATCAAATGCCTTTGCATAGTCAATAAAACACAGGTAGACATCTTTCTGATGTTCTCTGCTTTTGGCTAATAGCCACCTGACATCAGCAGTGATGTCCCTGGTTCCCCGCCCTCTTCTGAATCCTGCTTGATTTTCTGTTAATTCCCTATCTATATACTGTTGCAGTTGCTTTTGAATGATCTTTAGTAAAATTTTGTTTGCGTGTGATATTAATGATATTATCCGATAGTTTTCACATTCAGTTGGATCCCCTTTTTTGGGAATAGGCACAAATATGGACCTCTTCTAATCAGTTGGCCAAGTAGCTGTTTTCCAAGTCTGTTGGCATAAACATGTTAACACCTCCAGTGCTGCATCTGTTTATTGAAACATCTCCATTGGTATCCCATCAATTTCTGGAGCCTTGTGTTTCACCAGTTCTTTCAAGGCAGCTTCCACTTCGTCCTTCAGTCCTTCAGTACCATTGGTTCCTCTTCATATGCAACCTCTTGGAATGGTTGGTCATTTAGCAATTCTCTTTTGTATAATGACTGTGTATTCCTTCCATCTTCTTTTGATGTTTCCTGCATCGTTTAACATTTTCCCTGTAGAATCTTTCACTACTGCCACTCGAGGCTTGAATTTTTTCTTCACTTCCCTAAACTTGAGAAACACAAAGCATATTCCTCCCTTTTGGTTTTCTGCCTCCAGCTCTTTGCACATGTTATTACAATATTTGTTTTTGTCTTCTCCAAAAAGCTGCCTTTTGAAATCTTCTGTTTAGATCCTTAACTTCATGTCTTCCTTTTACTTTAGTTGCTTGACATTGAAGGGCAAGTTCCAGCGTCTCTTTTGACAGGTACTTTAGGACTCAGTAAAATAAAGTAGCACATTTGAGGTGGATAATATGGAGTTTGAAAAAGAGGTACAAAAATTGTGGGCTGAGCTGGGTGTCGTGGCACATGCTTGTAACCTGAGAGACTCAGGAGGCTGAGCCAGGAGGACTGCAAGTGTGAGGCCAGGGGCAGCCTGTGCAACTTAACAAGACTCTATCTCAGAAAAATAAAAAGCGTGTAGTTCAGTGATAAAGAACACTTGCCTTCCATGTGCAAGGCCCCGGGTTCAACCCTCTGGTACTGCAAATAAAATAAGTTGTGGGTTGCATAAATGTTCTGGTGGCCTTAAAGTGATCTTGGAATAAAGTGACTTTAGAAGCAAAAGATGAATGAACACACTGCTTCACTCTAATTTGTCTATCATTTTCCCTTTCAAGAAACAGAAAATGGTTGATTCTGTAGAAGTCACAGATAATAGCTTGTAAAATCAAATACATCTTTATGTGCCAAGCACTGTTGTGAAGATTTCTGTATGTTATATAACCTCACAAGTAAAGTAAATGGAGACAGGATTCAAGCCCCGGCAATCTGACTTCACAGCACAATGTGGCCTTACAGATCGAATTGCAGGGACAAACTCACAACCACTGACAGGCAGAGAAGGCATTGATTCTAGTAATAGCTAAGAAACATCAACTACTTTCACCAAAATGGTAATTTTCATTGCTGCCTTCAAACTCCAGAGGTTCACACAGTGGCTACTCAAACCTATAGGCCAAAGGTTTGTAACAGCCTAGCCACCAAGGTGGATACAAATGATTCTTCCTTTCTGGGATGAACACATGGGTAGTCCTTTCCCATATTGAAGTATTGCTAATTTGACCTCAGGAACCAATAGAATGCTGCAGAAATGATGGAATATGTCTGCAGGTAGGATATAAAAGACATTGTAGTTTCTGCCTTGCTATCTCAGATCTGGTTTAGTTCCAAAGTCCACAGTGCCAGATTGTATTTTACAAGATGATCACCACAATAGCTTCCATCTTACATGTGCTTCTACTTTGTCACCCAACCATCAAGAATAAATGACCTATATATCCTCTCCTTGAATCTGGGTGAGATTTTGACTGCACTGACCAATAGAGTACAGTGGAAAGAGGTTACATGACCTCTGAGGATATTGCTGTTAGGAGCCGTTGAGTCATGTCCCACTCATAGCAAGCCTCATAGGGTTTTCAATAGCTGATTGTTTTGGGATTGCCTCAGGAGTGGATAGCCAAATCCTTCTCCCATTTTTGCGATGCTGGGAATCGAACCTGGGACCTCAGAGACTGTATAGCAATGCTCTACCAACTGAGCTAAATCTCAGCCCCCCTCTGAGGATAGATGAGATATAATGCAGCTTTAGTTTTCTTCACTGAACACTTGTGCTTGAAGTCTTGATGAACCACATAAGTCTCATCACCTTGAGGCCACCACTCCAGGGAAGGCTAAACTATATGGAGAGGACATGTAAGTGACCTAGTCAGCACTACCAAACTTCTACCCAGCCTAGTCCAGGCACTAGACACAAGTACAAGTAAACTAATCCTTCAGAGAGATGATTCCAGCTCCATTAAGTGTCCCCCAGATTTTGAATCTTTGTAGCTGAGAACCCAGATATTATAGAACCCTGTCCAAATTCTTGTCCAACAGGGTCTGAAAGCATATTACAATGGTTGTTTTAAGTCATTAAAATTTGGGTTAATTTATTCTGCAGTAATAATAACCAGAATACCATAACTCTGGACAATTTTGAAACTTCCTATTAGTCCACAAGCAAGATAAACTGTTTTCAGTGTTGGGGATAACGGGATGCCTACTAGTGAACCAGCAAGAAATTAACACATGGGCTGGGGTGTGGCTCGGTAGAGTGCTTACCTACCATGTGTAAGGCTATAGGTGTGATCTCCTGTGCTGCTAAACAAACAAACTTCAGTCAATATGAATTTTTATTAACACACATTTGTCAAAGTCTGTACAAACCAAAACATTCCTGTTTTAAAATGTCCATTATTACAAACATACAAAGAAACAAAAGGTGTTACCAAAAGTTAGCTACTCAATTTCATGGTAAAACAGTGTTGTGATTTTTAAAAACCAAAATTTCAAGACTGAGGTTTCTTCTTTCCCTTTTAGGAACTCACAGAAAGTTATAAAATGTGTGGGTTTGCTTTGTATTAAATGCCAAGACCTTAAAAAAAGATTTAGTATAAAACTAAATATGTTTTTATATTGTCATACTTCACCTAACAGAATTTCTCAGTCTTTAAAATTTTAAAAAAACCACGACTGTCATTTTTTCACAATCTTTTCCCCACAGCCAATGCAAATGCATCTGAAAAATATTATTTGACAGTTTATCTTTACCTAAAAGTTTCTCATTCAAAAAGGTACAAAACTATTTAGCATTGTAGTTTCCCTTGCTTAGAAGGGAAAAATTACATCTCCTACTAGGGTAATATATAAGCAACATGGTCCACTGTCTCTCTTATCAGAAGAAAGCCACTCATTTCCACATCTCAGTCTAGTTATATGCATGGCTTCACTTATGAGAATGCTATCACAAATTTATAGAGCATTTTCTTCTAACAAGCTAAATTTACTGTTACAATTTTGGTAGACTGAGGTACAAATGTCATCTGCACTCATGATTACCTCTAACTCTAGCATCCCCCTTCATTAATGATTCCATGGTAGCTGGTTTTATTCTGTTTCATGGCACACACCACACATCCCTAGTTTCTTTCACAAACGTTACATAGAGGACCTGAGTATATGGCTAAAAATGCAAAACTATCCCCTTTCCTGGAAAAGTAGATCAATGTTCCTATTGAGTCAATAAGGGAAGACAGGGCGCACACACCTCTGGCTGAGGCCAAGGTGCTTCCAAGAAGCACCTGTTTCTAACACATTTCCATCAAAAGCAGAGAGTGTACTGGCTGGGGTGAGGGATGAGGAGTGAGAAAAAGGTACAGTGATAATTCTCCCAATCAGACACACAGTCCATACTTGAGCAGCTCATACAGGCCCCCAAAATGCTCTTTAGTTCAAATACCATCCCATTTTGAATCTGTTCATGTAAAAAATAATGTTTTCAGACAACAGTCAGTATGACAATTGATATAAGCAAGTAAAGGGTATTTAAAAAAAAAAGAAGAAGTGCCAGTGTGAGATTTTAAAATCAATCACATAAAAGAAAAAAGATCAGGGTGGGGGAGGGAAGTGTCCAGTACAACCTGGACAAACTAACTTTCTGCCCTTATTTAAAAGGACAGATTGTTCAAATCTTTGCAACCTCCCTTAAGTATCACCTTAAATGCTCTTCCAAAAAGTCCTCCAAAAGGCACTTAACTCCATACTTAAGCATCAAATATTTCACCTTAGTGATCACTTTTTAAGATTCTAAGGTAACAAGATCTGATTCTTTTACTAAAAGCTAGAGAACAAGACTTTTTTTTTTTCCCAAGAGGCATCACTTTTACAAGAAGAACTAGCTAGGCTTCCATTGTTCCTTTATCAAGAAAAAGTTTCTTTTTTTAAAAAATAAATAAAACTCTGGCTATACATAGTACAAAGGTCATACATAATATACCTGGAAAAAAACCCAAGAGTATACCCTGAAGCAAAAGGTTTATTGGAGAGAAAAAACCTCTCTCATTGTACCAAGTCTTAAGGTGGCAGTTTTCAAAGTTCAGAGGGTGGCAGTGATATTCAATTAATGCCAAACTATTTGCTCATGGGCATGGCAGGATGCAATGGTAGACAGAAAAAATCATTCTGCACATAACACTGAGCAATGACCACCACAAAAAAACAGAGTAGTACCAAAATAAACAAGAGTGAGAGGGAGGGAGGTGGGAGGGAAAGACAAGAAAGGCAGAAGAGATCCAGGAGGAGAAGGAGAAGGAACAATATGAGAGAAAGAGTGAGCCTGAAACCCGAAACACTCAAGCATGCAGTCATAACACAGCACAATCCAGGTGTTTCCATTCAGCTCACAAAGAAGGATAACTGTAATAAAATAGAGATTTCTTAAGAAAGTTTGAAATTCTCAGAGAACAGCCAGGTCTCTAACTCTAACCCAGGATGACTCCATCTGCTGTTGCTTGCAAGCCTCTTTCTGGTCTATCATGGAGAGGTTATAGCTCCTGATTTCTCAGACTTCTTGCTCTTCGACAAGGCAGCTGCTTGCTTCAGAAGCTCTCTGTTTTTGGCCTTAAAGAAGAAAAAAAAAATCAGTGCCATAAGGATGTTTTAACAGGATAAGATATGTTTTCTATGCAGAATAAGTTTAATGGATAATAATAATAATAATAGCAGGATACTTTTTCCCTACAAATACAAAGCCAGACTATGTAGAAGGTCAGGAAGAGATGAACAATTCTAGAGATAGAAAACAACAGAAATTCTAGGGTTTAACATGTAGTTCAGGGACAAAAAGTATTTGCTAGAGTCTAATTGGTATGCCTCAAGCTCTTCGGACTCACTGTTATAAAAGGATGCTTTATGTCAGTGGTCCCCAACTTTTTGAAACCAGGGACAAGTTTCATGGAAAACAATTTTTCCACAGGCAGGATGGTGGTGGTAGTGGTGGTTTCAAAAGGGTTCAAGCAATGGGGAGCAGTTGTAAATATAGATGAAACTTCAGCTACTCACTCTGGTCATCTCACTTGCCACTCACCTCCTGCTGGGCAGCCCTGTTTCTACCAGAGTATAGTCTGGTGGGTGGGGACCTTTCCTTTATGCAATACAAAGGATGGAATGCTTTAAAAGCTAGGTAAACAGAAACTACAATTCAGACATCTGGAATCCCATCTAGTATATTCAAAAATCAAGGAACGCCTGGCGTGGTGGCTCACCCCTGTAATCCCAGCGGCTTGGGAGGTGGAGGCGGGAGGATGGAAAGTTCAAGACCAGAGGCAGTCTGCGTAACTTAGCAAGACCCTGTCTCAAACAGTAAAAAAAATGGGCTGGGGGCGCAACTCAGTGATCCAGCACTTGCAAAGCATGCAGGCACAAGGCCCTGGGTTCAACCCACAGAACTGCAAAAAAAAAAAAAAAAAAAAAAAAAAAAAAAAAAAAAAAAAAAAAAAAAGAAAAGAAAAAAAAAAATCAAGGAACAATTTATTAATTCCACTGTTTTGAGATTAGAAGATCAAAACACATCCAAGAGTAAAATAATAAAAGATATCCAAAAAGGAAGATTAATGTAATTTGTCAATACTTTGGAGAAAACAAAATCTAAGAGATGATTACTTAAAATACAATCAGCCAGTTACACCAGGTTACCACATAAGCAGAGTCACCTGCAATTGTTCTGTGACTTCTTTGTGTGTTTTCTCCATTTGGTTCATTTTGGCCCTCATCTGAGATTCCTGGTATTGAAAATCAGCCTTCAACTCTGTAATCTGAAGGAAAAAAAAAAGAGTGCAATAAAAAATGTTTTGGTATCAGAGAGCTAAATGATCCCCCAAATTAATGAAATACAGAGTTCTGCTGTAGTTCCACATCTACATCAAAGCCAGAGAGTATCCTATTTTTTTCTAAAGCTTTTCTGAAGATCACACACAGTCCTAAACTAACATTGCTTTCCTTCCTTCCTCCCTGCCCTCCTTCCCTCCCCTCCTTCCTTCCTATTCTCTCTCCTGTTCTCCCTCCTTCTTTCCCTCTTGTAGTGCTGGGGATCAAACCCAGGGGCTTGTGCATGCTAGGCAAGTGTTCTACCACTGAGCTACATCTCCAGCCCTCCTACTTATTTTATTTTAGTTTTTAAAGACATTGTCTCACTGTGTATCCCAGGTGGGCCTGGAACTACGGAGACCATGCTGGCCTCAAACTCACGTTGATCCTCCTGTCTCTACCACTCAAGTGCAGGGATTACAGGTGTGCACACCCACACCTGGCTCCCCCAACATTATTAAGACATGGGGTTTCAGTGATGTCCAAGCTATGCTTGAACTCCTGAGCTCAAGCAATCCTCCTGCCTCAGCCTCCCAAGTGGCTAGGAGCACAGATGCACACCACTATGCCCTGCTTTGAATGAACATTTCTGAGACTTAACCACTATAAAATATTTAATATTTTATGTATAACCCTTCAAACATTCACATCCAAATAGAACAATAACTCAAAATGACTGATGATTTGAGAGGAGCCAGGAGAGTAATAGATGCTGCCAATTACTGAACTTTTACCACGTTCCAGAAAAAAACTGATTTCATTATTTCGTTCAATCTTTAAAAAAATTTTTTTTTTAATTTCACTTTGTTCAATCTTTATAGTAGCCCCATAGGGACAGTATTTTCTTTTTTTTTTTTTTTTTTGTGGTACTGGGGGTTGAACCCAGGGTCTCGCGCCTGCATGCTCTGCAAGTGCTGGACCACTGAGCTGCGCCCCCAGCCCATTTGTTTTTTACTTTTTTTTTGAGACAGGGTCTCGATAAGTTATGCAGACTGCCTCTGGTCTCGAACTTTCGATCCTCCCGCCTCCGCCTCCCGAGCCGCTGGGATTACAGGCGTGCGCCACAGCACCCAGCCCAGTATTTTCATTTTATAGATGGGAAAACTGGGGTTTAGAAAGGGTTATGTATGGCAAGAGCATACACAGTATTAATAAGTTACAGAGTCATTTCAAACTCTAGGCTCACTTCTAGTAACTGCTATTTAAGGAACACAGAGAAGAGACATCTAAGTCAGAAAGATGGTATGTGAGCTGAGTTTTCAGGTACAGTAGCAACACACATATAAGGTAAGGAGAAGGGCATCCAGGGGAAAAGGAACAGTGTGGGCACAAGCAGAGAAGTATGAGGTAACAGATTATATGAACAATGATTTGAGCAGTAGCAAGAGCAGAAGCTACAAAGAGGCACGCATGAAACAGAAGAAACTGTTTCAAGCCAGGGAGTGTGACCTAAAGCCTAAAAGCCATGAGATACAATAGCTATTTGGTTTTGCTCCTTTCAAAACTGTAATTCCACAAAGCAGTTGAAACAAATGCTCTTTTTTGTCTCTATTTGTCAAAAATTATTTTTATGTGCCATTCTGATCTGGTCCATGAAGAGAATATACTTGGGTTCACTTTCATCTGCCAGTCACATAGTACAGTGGAAAGAACAGTGGTGTCTTTCCACGAATCTCCACCTCAGTGGCAGGATGAAGCCTAACACAGTAGGAAGAAAAATACAATCACAGAGACTTGGGTTCATCCCCTGGTTCTGTCTTTTTCTAGCTGTGTGATTTAGACATACTATTTAACCTCTTTGGTCTGTTTCTCATCTGAAAAACAAGATAGGAATCAGGTAAAAAGAAAATATGTAAAGAATTAACATTATAAGCTGGGTGCAGTGGTGCACACCTGTAGGCCCAACACTCAGGAGACTAAGGTAGTAGGATGGCTTAAGTCCAGGAGTTCAAAGCCAACCTAAGCAACATAAAGAGACTTTGTCTCAAAAAGTAAATAAATAGAAAGGTTAGGTATAGTGGCACATGTCTATAATCTTAGCACTCAAGAGGCTGAGGCAGAAGGCTCAATGTGAGTTTGAGACCAGCTTGCTCTACATAATGAGCTTCAGGCCAGCCTGGGCCACACAGCAAGAACCTATCTGAAAACCAAAACAACAACAACAGAACTTAATATTATAAATGTCTTTGTTAGTCACTTAGAATGATTCATGGCATTCTGAACTTGGCACCCGACAACATATAGTCTCAGGGAAAAAACAGATAGTGAAGGGGAGTAGAACTTGGAACAGTAAGAGAGAAATTCTGGAAGTATTCTCCATCTAGAATATGTGGGGATAACTTTTACCTTAAAGGGCTGTTATAAAGATAAATGAGTTAACAGACATATATAAGGCACTTAGAGCTAGGCACAAAGTAGGCATCTAATAAAAGTTAGCTATTATTGTTAATTAAGACAAAAATGAGATAGTCTGTGAGAACCTAAAAAAAAGATAATAATAAACATAAATTAGAACAAGGATATAAAAATCTACCTTCAAGAGGGAGGATGACTATTAGACCAGAATAGGGTGGTTTTATTTTGAGATATTAACATGAAGACAATAAAAATATAAGAGAGAACTGGGTGTGATGATGCACACCTTTTATCTCAGCATGCAAGGGGCTGAAGCAGGAGGATCAAAAGTTTAAGGCCAGCCTGGGCTAGCCTGGGCTATGGAACTATCTAAAATAAATAAATAAATAAATAACCCAGAAAATATTCTAATGTGAAGATACTATATAAACATGGAAGATACCAAGGTAGTAACAGGTTTTTAGGGGGTCTCTTAGTAAGGGAGCTGTCAGCAATGAAGAATAGCGATTTAAGAGTCACAAAAGAGGGCCCATTTGAACATTGTCCATGGAGACTTGGGCAACATACTGTATTACTGACCTATGGACACAGCCATCCCCATAATATAGATAAATACATAAGGTTCTTTTAGCTTGAAAGCATTAAACATTTCAATTATACAACTACCATCTCACAGCCCAACTCCATGCTCATTCAACACTTTTTTTTTTCTTTATTTTGAGACAGAGTCTTACTATGTAACCCAAGTTGGACTCAAACTACCATCCTCCTGCCTCAGCCTCTCCCAATTGCTGGAATTACAAGTATATGTCACCACACCTGGCAGTCATTCAGCACTTTGTGATTACAACCTTCCAAGGTAGCTCAGACTGAGAAAAGTAGTGTATTGTCATGTTATATGCCCCACTGTGAATTAAGATGTGGACACTGGTTTTATACATTGTCTCTGTTACTGCTATTAAACAATGTCCTCTCTAAGAAGTGGAAGCTCCTTCCAAATGCTAAGGAAAATCAGCTTTCTGAACCCACTTTGGCTGAGGTAGACTGACCATGGTAACTTCAGTCCATGACTCACCTTAACCAAGAGCTATTTTTCTCCCCAGGATATGCTAGCTTAGCCATGGGATCTCTCTCAAAGCATCAATGATGAGTACTCAACAAGTATCGGTCAAAATGAGTTATCATCGTATGTCATACCACATTATCTTAACCTTGTATCATTCTGGTGTGAAAGGAGTCAACTAGACCATACCTTCTTCTCTTTCTCTAAGATCATTTGATCCTTTTGATGCAACATCTTCTTCAGAGTAGCTACCTCTTCCTTCAGTTGGGCTATGATGACAAAGTGATCAGTGCCTGGTGAATCCAGAGCCAGGTCTGGGGAAAAGCTAAGTAGAAAAAATGGAAGGAAAAAAATCATAACTTGGACAGATAAACTTTTCTGTACCTGAAGATGTGAACTTCTCAAGGGCAGGGGAACCTATTTGAATTCCTAGCATTAAGTACAATGTTCCATAATTGTCAGACTCAATATTATTAGCTGAACTTGAACTGCATTGGTAATCTGGTCTTCAGAAATAATACCAGCCCAAAACACAACCCATCAGCATCCGGCAGCATCTTCTTCACATTCAGGACTAAAATAAATGCCACATCCCAAGAGCCAAGGATACTGCTTCAGGTTCATTAAAAATCCCCAATGCTTTATTACTGAAATAGCATGTTTGTGATTAAATAGCTTCCTAAGAATTCTAGAATTCTGAAGAGATTATCAATTATAAACTCATGCATGTACTGTTCTGCCCCAAAGCCCTGTAACAAGGTGTTACTCCTGAGAAGCTGCCAGATTCCATCCCAGGAACAGCCAGTCCTTCCTTTTTCTTTTTTTCTTTCTTTCTTTTTCTTTTTTCCTTTTTTTTTTTTTTTTTTGTACTGGGGAATTGAATCCAGGGCCTCACACATCCTTTGCAAACTCTCTACCTCTGAGCTGTAGCCCCAACCTCCCTGGTTTTGTTTTGTTTTTGTTTTGTTTAAATCTTGAGATAGAGTCACTAAGTTATGAAGGCTGTCTCTGTCCTAGAATTTGCAATCCTCTTGCCTCCACCTCTTGAGCTGCTGGGATTACAGGCATGCATCACCATGCCTGGCCAGCTGGTCCCTTCCTAAAGAGATTTACAGGAAAGAAACCAACTTCTCCTGTGTTGCAATTGGCCTGAAAATTGTCATTTCCACTATCAAGAATTCCATAACATTTAGTTAGGAAGGGAACAAAGAGAGGGCAAACTCCAGAGGAACATCACAACCTGGGTTTTCAGCAGATTCCTCCCAGGCAGAGCACCTGAGCTCTCCGTTTTGTCAAAGTGTCAGGTAGACTCTGTCCTTTCAGCAGACAGAGTCTCATAACTAGGACCTGTTACAGGGAATCAGCAAAACCCTGAAGTTATATGCAAAATCTTGTTTACACATACAATGGGCAGGGGTTTTTTTCTTTTTTTTTTTTTTTTTTTTTTTTCTTTTTTTGGTTAACCACTGTACTGAGATAACCAAAGATAGGAATCGATGAAAGGAAATTAATTTATTTACAGTTTGGCCAGAACTGGAGAAAGGAAAACTCTCAGCTTCTTTCCACCTTCTCTGTAGCAGTGTTACAATTTATAGGAAAGATTAAATAAAATCCAGGACATATACCAATGGGCAGTTTTCTAGGTAAGGATCCATAGTTTTCAATGGCTGGTCAGAGGGGCCTCAGACTCAAAACAAGTGAAAGGATCACTGCCAAGAGAGTCACATCCTGCCCTTTCTAGAGAATTCCCAGAGGAAGCTCTTTATTTCTCTCAGGAAAATCTTTAAAGTAAAACACAAACCTAACTGTTTTTCCTATGCAGACTCTGGAATACTGATTCCTAACTCCCTGTCAACAAAGCAACAACTCATAGTTTCCCCTGTGATTGGTTCTTTTCTCTACACAGGAAGAACTCTGAATAGCAAGCCTGGATATACTTCCACACAGTTACCAAGTCAAACATTTCTGTGGTTAGAACTGGAAGACACAGTCCACTGATAATATTCCCCCCACTCTACATGAAACATATGAGAATGTCAAAGAAAAAAATGAATTGATGTTTTCATAACTGATGAATATGAATAGTGGATAACACAAAGTAAATGCAGAATGATAAGACATGAAAGAGAAAGTATTGAAAGAACCTATCAGGCCAGATGCTGTGGCACATGTCTGTAATCCCAGCAACTTGGGAGGCGGAGGCAGGAGGATCCTGAGTTTGAGGCCAAAGACAGCCTGCATAACTTAGCAAGATCCTGTCTCAAGATAAAAAATTTAAAAAGGGGCTGGAGGTGCAGCTCAGTGGTAGAGTACATACAAAATATGTGCAAGACTCTGAGTTCAGCCCTACCAATACTGATAAAAAAATTAAAAGGACCTATCAAAACCTCTACCAATTTCAAATCCGGATGCACCCTTATATCTGTAGCCTGTTTCTATACCTGCCAAGGACCTATCTCCCCTCATCCCAACAGAGTCTATTTAAATCCATAACTACAGCAATATACAAAACAGTAATAAGCTAGTATAAGTAACTTTTCATTGTACCAAAAGCTTTTAATGCTCCGCTTTACCTGCTTCTTGAAACTATTCTTTTTTTTTTTTTTTTTTTTTTGCAGTACTAGGGGTTGAACCCAGGGCCTCGCGCTTGCATGCTATGCAGGTGCTGGACCACTAAGCTGCACCCCCAGCCCTTTTTTTTTCTCTTTACTTTTTGAGACAGGGTCTCACTAAGTTACACAGACTTCCTCTGGTCTCGAACTTGCGATCCTCCTGGCTCTGCCTCCAAAGCCGCTGGGATTACAGGCGTGCACCACCGCGCCCAGCTTGAAATTATTCTTATATTAATAAATTATTGACAAAACCAGTCCTGTCTGTCCTGTGTTAGGACCTGATTTCCCTATCTAACTCCTGATTCAATGAGAACTGCTTACACATGAGAAAAGATGGCTAGATTAGCAAGGCATAAAAGTCAGCCTCTTCCCAAATGCCTCTAGTAACAGGGTACTCACTACTTTTCCAGGAAACACCTTGACACTTCTAAAAACTGTTAATATAAGAACAATCTTCTGCACTCAGGAGACTGGGGCAGGAGGATCATGAGTTCAAGGCCAGCTTGGGCTACATACAGAGAGCACATGAGGCCCTGGGTTCAACCCCCAGTACCACACACACACACACACACACACACACACACACACACACACAAAGTGCACACCTGGGCCGGGCGCAGTGGTGCATGCCTGTAGTCCCAGCAGCTTGGGAGGCAGAGGCAGGAGGATCGCAAATTCAAGACCAGAGGCAATCTGTGTAACTTAGTGAGACCCTGTCTCAAAAAGTAAAAAAAATGGGCTGGGGGCGCAGCTCAGTGGTCCAGCACTTGCAGAGCAAGCAAGCGTGAGGCCCTGGGTTCAACCCCCAGTACCAAGGGGGAAAAAAAAAAGGGGTACACCTCTAACCCTAGCAACTCAGAAGTGGGAGGAAGGAGGACCAGAGGTTCGAGGCTAGACTGTATAACTTAGCAAGATCCTGTCTCAAAAAAAAAATAAATAAATAAAATATGACCTGGAAGTATGGCTTAATGGTAAAAGCACCTGCAAAAGCACACATGAGGCCCTGGGTTCAACTCCACAGTACCACAAAAAACAAACAAACAAAAAAACCTATAAGGTGTGCCTGAATACCACCCACTGGTAAGACTGCTTTTATATTGCTTGTGGAATAATAAGCATGACTAAAAAGTAGCTGGTACATTTTTTTAAGGAAGGAAAACTAGACATTAACTTAGATTTTCCTCAAATTAAAAGGTTTCTGTTATAATTTCAACAAACAAATTAGAAAATATTGAGAAAGAGGCTGTGGATTTAGTGGATACTAAAAATCAAAGAGTAAGTCACCTTTTAAGTATCAAACAATTAAAGAAAGCTAAGAATGTATTCTGTCTATGATATGAAAAGCTAATGAATAAAGATCAAGAGGAGGGAAAAATAATCAATTATGCCTCAATATTAGAGAGGAGAATGTGGTAATATGGAAAAATCAATAAAAAACTGTTAGGGAGCAACTTAAAGAAAACACAAGGAATAAAACTTAAGGAGTGAGGGCTGCAGGTGTAGCTCAGTGGTACAGTACCTACTGCTAGTATGCACAAGGCTCTGAGTTTAATCCCCAACACTACAATGAATAAATAAATAAGAGCACAAATGTAAAAGTCTATGAATTCTTTTTTCAGTGTTGGGAATCAAAGCTAGTTCCTTGCACATGCTAGGCAAACGCTCTATCACTGAACTAAACCCTCAGCTCAAAAGTATATAAATACAACTGGGGGCAGTGGCATACGCCTGTAATCCCAGCGGCTCGGGAGGCGGAGGCAGGAGGATCGCAAATTCAAGACCAGAGGCAGTCTGCGTAACTTAGCAAGACCCTGTCTCAAAAAGTTAAAAAATGGGCTGAGGGTGCAGCTCAGTGGTCCAGTACTTGCAAAGCATGCAGGCCCTGGGTTCAACCCCCAGCACCACAAAAAAAAAAAAAAAAAAAAAAAAAAAAAAAAAAAAAAAAAAAAAAAAAAAAAAAAAAAAAAAAAAAAAAAAAAAAAAAAAAAAAAGTATATAAATACTTCAAAAGTGGGAGCTGGGAGCCAATGCACATACCTGTAATCCCAGGGATGCGGAAGGCTGAGGCAGAAGGATGGCATATGACCAGATGGAGCCTGTCCAACTTAGTGAGACCCTGTCTAAAAATAAAAAATAAGAAAAAGGAGCTGGGGTGTGTGGCTCACTGGTAGAATTCTCATCTAGCGTGCATAAAGCCCTAGTTCAAGCTCCAAGTACTAGAGGGAAAAAAAAAGTGGGATCAGGGAAGTAGATTGTGATTAATTAAAAACTCTCAGACAGTTACAATAGATATTTCAGAAACAAAAGAGTCATTATACTTGGTTTATAGACATTCAGTTAAAAAAAAAAGTTTTGGTTTGCATAACATTAACATTAAAAAAGGACTGTCAAAAAGAACAAAGGACTATCAGAATCAGAATTTTTTTTTGTCTTTTGTGTGATACTAGAGGTGCTGAACCCCAGGGCCTTGTGCATACTTCATACTTGGCAAATGCTCTACTACTGAACTGCATCCCCAGCCCCAGGCCCTTTTTTATTTTTTAACTTGAGATGGGGTCTCACTATGTTATGAACATTGCCTTTGGCCTTGAACCTGCAATCCTTCTGCCTCTACAGAATTGCTGGAATTACATGTGAAAGCTAGTATGTCTAGCTCAGAATGCTTTTTTTCAAAGTGAATTAAAAAGCAAGAAGAGGGCCGGGCGTGGTGGTATATGCCTGTAATCCCAGCGGCTCGGGAGGCAGAGGCGGGAGGATCACAAGTTCGAGACCAGAGGCAGTCTGCGTAATTTAGCGAGACCCTGTCTCAAAAAGTAAAAAAAATGGGCTGAGGTGCAGCTCAGTGGTCCAGCACTTGCAGAGGATGCAGGCGCGAGGCCCTGGGTTCAACCCCCACTACCGCAAAAAAAAAAAAAAAAACAAGAAGAAAAACTCACAAAAAGTTAAGCACAGATAGCAAAATGTGCTAAGAATATTCAAAAGAAAGAAATGCAAATCAGTGCAATAGAATGTTAAGCATGCTAATGCAAGAAACATTCAAATGGTAACTTGTACACGTATGAACATTTTTGTGGCAGCAGAAAAGGTCTTCCAAAATTTCAAATTATAAGAGTAAATTATGCTGGGTACCGTGGTGTATGCCTATAATCCCAGCAACTCAGGAGGCTGAGGCAAGAAGATCACAAGTTCTAGGCCAGATACAGCCCGTACACTTAGCAAGGTCCTTTCTCAAACACAAAAAATGAAAAAGGGGCTGGGGATGCAGCTCAGTGGTAATGTCTGCTTAGCATGCTGGAGTCCTTGGGTTCAAAGCCCAAAAAATAAAAATAAAAAGGAAATTACTAAGCAAGACTTGGTGGCCCATGCCTGTGATGCCATCACTGCAGAGACTGAGGCAAGAGGACAATGAATTCAAGGGCTATCCTGTCTATAAAGCAAACCCTGTCTCAAAAAACCAAAAAGTATTTTAAAAAGTAAGCTACTTTAAAAAATTAGTATGTCATTTTAGGGGAAAAAATGATCTTTTAATATCTTTCCTAAAAGACATCATAAAAGATCACGTACCTAAATCAAGGATTAGCATCTTAACAGTAATTACTCATGGTCAGATATAATCCAACAGTCTGAACAGACAATCTGAGTTTTTAACTTGGTTTATTCATGCAATGGACAGCAAGAGTAGTAGCAATACCTCAAAAGCAAATAAATTAATAGAAGATAAACCTGAAGGATTGGTTGGTTAAACTAGAAGGTATGATGACCTTCCTCTAGTTCATTTAAATACAACCAGGGTCTTAAATGGGTACAAACAGAGATGATGAAGCTAAAGGCACAGGTCTTGGTCTGAATGTCCTGCTTTATAGGGGGTTCAAAAAGTTCATTCCAGAGTCAGAGTGTGGTGATGCATACCCATAATCATAGCACTTGGGAGGCTGAGGCAGGAGGGTCATCAGTTTAAGGCCAGCCTGAGGTACACAGTTCTAGGCTTGCCTGGGTGGGCTACACAGAGAGACCCTGTCACAAAACAAAAACAAGGAGTTCATTCCCTGAAGTAGTTTTTGTAAGGTTACACAGAGGTGAAAACAATTTGTGCTGCATCAACTTTCTTCAGAATAGCCAGACTAGCTGCTTATAGAATAGGAAAGGTGACCAGAAAGATGGTCTTTCTTCATAGTTTCTTCCTCTAAGTAATATGAAAATCTACATTAAACATTTCCAGAAGGTTCAGTATAAGAAGTTTAAAATCAATTCAATTAGTTATAAACAAAACAAAAACAAACCAAAAAACCCACTATCTTGGTAGGGTCTGAAATCAAGTTAATAGAAAAGACAATGAGGTCACCCTTGGTGGTACATGCCTTTAATCCCAGTGACTCAGAAGGTAGAGGCAGGAGGACCGCAAGTTCGAGGTTTGAGGGCAGAGGCAGCCTGTGTAACTTAGTGAGACCCTGTCTCAAAAAGGCAAAGTAGACAATGTGCTAGGGTACAGCTCAATGGGTGAGTACTTGCAAAAAGCATGTGTGAGAGCTTGGATTCAACTCCCCAGTACCACACACACACACACACACACACACATACACACACACACACACACACACACACACACACACACACACGGCAATGGGAAAGAGGAAACTTCACAGATGTTTTATATTCTGTGAAATAAAAAAAAGTCAGCCCTGGTAAACCTATATATTGATCTGCTCCCATGTCCCCCATTGGCTGGCAGGGAGGACTGTGAATGCAAGGAATTTTCAGCATGGAGAAGATTCTAAGGATTTTAGGGAAGAGTATGTCAGATAGTCTCACTTCAGCATGCATGGGCCCAGAGGAATAGGAAAAAGGTTGGCCCCAAGACTCTGTTGGGAGGCAGCCCACTGCACCAACACAAATGGGGCTCTCAGGATAACAGGACAAGCAGCACTGCTGAGAAGGAGAGAGGAAAGCGAGGAATAAAGATATGCATTTAGGCAGGCAGAAAATGAAACAAAATCAGTGCATCTCATTCTCTTCTGTACTGGGCTGGCTTTCTGACTGCTAAAGAAGCATGGAATACTCCTCCCAAACATAGCAATATTGCTTTAACCTCACCTTATCTCTGCTCTGCTTCTTCAAACAAACTCCTCCCTGGAGGAGACTACAGGCACAGATCACAACAAAGAGCATTCAGCTCTTGACTTTTTTTTTTTTCCCCCTGGTACTGGGGGTTGAACTCAGGGCCTTGAGCCTGCATGCTTTGCAAGTGTTGGTCCCCTGCACTGAGCTGCACCCCGCACCCAGTTTTTTTTTTTTTTTTTTTACTTTTTGAGACAGGGTCTCGCTAAGTTACACAGACTGCCTCTGGTCTAGAACTTGCAATCCTCCTGCCTCCCCTCCCGAGCTGCTGGGATTATAAGCATGCGCCACCAAACCCAGCAGCTCTTGACTTCTTTAAATGCAGTTGGGAGAGTTATTTAGTGGACTATAGAATTCAACTGCTATTAAATCCAGTTACAATCCAGTTCTTATATTTAAATGACAATTCAATTAATAATCATATCAGTACTGCTTATTTATCATTATCAAGTGGTTAGCATGGCACCACTAAAAGGTTCACTGATAGTCACAGACTAGCTCCAAAGCACACCCTAAAACATATCCCTGTTTCAGGAACTGTGTATGTATTTCAAATGTGTGTCCACACATACTCCAACTGGCTCACCTGTCTCCATTAGTTGTGATTGACTCAAACTTGGATTTTTTCTTTGGGATTTCATTTTGAATTGAAGATGTAGAGAGTGTTTTCTGGCTTTTAACGGCAAAAATAAAGAGACATGCATTAGAAATCAAAGATCAATATAACACCATACTGAAAGTCTGTCAAATGGAACAATGTAAGATAGTAACTCTTTTGTGTAAGAGCTTATTATTTTAAATTATTAAAATCTACCAAGTTGTTTTGTAGGTCCTGAACGCATTAGCAGCTAGTTTCCTACAGGACCAAAAAAGCATTTGGGGCCTTAATTAAATATTACCTGCTTTATTAATAACCACGAGAGTAGAACAGATAAAACTTCTGTAAGTATAATCTGTCTTACAGTTTAAAAAGTACTTTCACATTTAATGTCTCACATGAATCTTCTATCTCATGGTTCAGGGAGGTAGAGACAAATTATTATTTCTGCTTCACAGAAACTGAGCTCATCAAGGTTAACTGACCTACCCAAGGATATACAGCCAGTTAGTAGTACAATTGTGACTTGAAACCAAGTCAACTTGGTTTGAACTCCTAGTCTTCCTCACTGTATCTCTGTGAATCAACTTGGTATCTGAGTCCCACAATAAAGTCAGTTTTAGCCCCAGTTAGGTCACCTAAAACTGGGCTTGAAACAAAAGTTGGAAGCCTGTCCCTGGTATATAACCCTTTAATTCTGCTGGATGTCTACCAGTTACACCCAGAGAGTTCTCCAAACCTCTTCCTTCTTTCCTTCTTCCCTTCCTCCCTCCCTCCCTCCCTTCTTTTCTTCCTTCCTTCCTTCCCTTCTTTGGTGGTAGTTGGAGGTTGAACCCAGGGCCTCACACATACTTTGCAAGTGCTCTACCACTGAGCTGCACCCTCAGCAACTTTTTAATTTGAGTTAGGATCTTGCTAAATTATGTGGGCTGCCTCGGACTTCAAACTTGAAATCCTCCTGTCTCCACCTCCCAAGTCACTGGTATACACTGGTATGCATCACTGTGCCCAGCTAAGAGCATGGTTTTATCAATTATTTATCGCAGGGGTTAGAAATGGTGCTCCTTGAAATTATCTCCATTAGAGTCATCTAGGGCGTTTCTAAAATACTGCAGATTTCTAAACTTGGTATCCTAGAACCTAATAAACTGATGTAAAATTGTAGGAATCTGCATTTTAAAATAATCTTTAATCTCAGTGATATTTTTTTTTTTCAGTACTGGGGGTTGAACTCAGGGCCTCACACTTGCATGCTTTGCAAGTGCTGTACCACTGAGCTGCATCCCCAGTCCACTTTTTTTTACTTTTTGAGGCAGGGTCTTGCTAAATTACACAGACTGCCTCTGGTCTTGAACTTGTAGTCCTCCTGCCTCTGCCTCCTGAGTTGCTGGGATTACAGGCGTGCGCTACTGCGCCCAGCATTCTCAGTGATTTTTATGTACTACCAATGGCTCATGTCCAAATCTCTCTTCCGAGTTTTAAGAACAAGCTCCTATAAAGAATTCTTCTTGCCAGGCATAGTGGTGCATGATGGTAATCTCAGCACAGAAGGCTGAGGCAGAGGACTGCACAAGCTTGAGGCCAAATTGGGCTACATAGCAAGACCCTGCCTCAAATAAAACAAAAATAATAATTCTTGAGATTTCAAACTTAGCTTTTCAAAACTGAACAACTCTTCTCCCCTTCCTATATTTCCTTCAGTTAAGGATCTACCTTAACTAAGAAACCTGGGAATTATCCTTTACTCACTCAGCTCCTGTCCATATATCTGTTCATCATATTATCTAAATTTCTCATAATTCTCCCTCCAATTGTTGTTGTTAGGTGCCGTCAAGTCGGTATCCGACTCATAGCGACCCTCTGTACAACAGGGGAAACACTATTGTCAGTGCTTCTCTGCTGTTCATAGGGTTTTCAATGGCAGATTGATTTTTGGGAGGGGGTTGCCAGGTCCTTCTCCCAAGCCTGCAGCTTCTGGTGTTCCCAGACGGTCTCCCATCCAGGCACTAACCAGGCCCGACCCTGCTTAGCTTCCGAGATCTGACGGGATTGGATGCCACAGGGCTACCGCTGCAGGCTCTCCCTCCAAAGTACTTTCCTAAATCTACTCTTCAATCTTCACTGCCAGTGCCGCAGGAGAGGTTCTTGTAACATCTCTTACCTGGACTCTCACAAAAAAAGTCTTCCCCCCCCAACCCCTTTTCAATGATGGGAAGAGGTACAAGAGACCCATTTATTTATTTATTTACTTATTTATATTTTATTATTTATTTATTTCTTGTGATGCTGGGGACTGAACCCATGGCTTGGCAAATGCTATGCAAATACTCTACCATTGAGCTATATCCTCAGCCCCAAAGCTTCTTAATTAGCACTCAGTCCCTTTTCCAATGCATTCTCCACTTGTTGTTATGTGCTGTGGAGTTGGTATCCTACTCATAGCAACCCTATGTACAACAGATGCAACACTATTGTCAGTGCTTCTCTGCTCTTTATAGAGTTTTCAATGGCTGATTGTTTTTTGAGAGTGGGTTGCCAGGTCCTTCTCCCAAGCCTACAGCACCTGGTGTTCCCAGGCAGTCTCCCATCCAAGTACTAACCAGGCCGACCATGCTTAGCTTCCAAGATCTGATGGGATCGGACACCACAGTAGTACAGCTGCGGGTGCATTCTCCACTAGCCAGGGTTAATTATTTTTAACGCAGATTTAGTCCCTCCTTTGCATAGATCCCTTCAGTGGCTTCCCACCAACCCAAGAATCAAGTCCACAATCCTTACGAAGTCTGCAAGACCCCTTTTCCTCCCATTTCCTAGCTTCCAACCACAAAGCTCCAGCAGAATAAAAGGCCTTACAATTCTCCCAGGTTCTGTGTACTCTTATGCCCTCCAGTCCTTTGCAAATAGTATTCCCTCAGCCTACGACACCTCTGCCCAATCCTTATTTGATGGTGACAACTCATCCTGAGATACAGTTACACACCAGCTCTTCTCTAAGCCTGGCTTCCCTGACTTCCAAAGCAGTTAATTACTACTGCCTCTCAAGCCTGTATATTGATATTTCCACTGTGGTGCCCATTGCATTAGACTGCAATGATTTGATTACAAGTCTGTCTTCTCTACCAAAGTGCATATTCCTAGAGAGCAGCTTGACTCTTTTATTCAACTTTGTATTCCAGCAGAGTCCCTAGCCTATGAGAGTATTTAATGTCTACTGAATAAACAAAATCATAATGGTAATAATCACAAAACTAAAATATATTGAATATTTCCTTTATGCCAGTTATAAAACCAACCACTATGCAGGTACTATACAATTTATCCTCACAACAACCCCATGAGGTAATACTATTAATTTCCTCATTTTACAGATGGAAACACTTGCTCAAGATTCCCATAGAGAAGTTGGCAGAACCAGGATTAAATCTACAGCCACAACTCTCAACAATACTATAGATACTCTGAAAGGAAGCTTAAGACATCACCAAAGAATAACTTTTGACTGGATCCCATCCTGACAAATCTAGAATATCTATCAACTTATCAACCACCTGGCCAAATACACATTTTTAGGTTCTTGGGTTCCTCTCCTCTCCTCACTTCTCTTTTCTTTCCCTCCCTTCCTCCCTCCCTTTTCTCCCCATCTTCCCCTACCTTTCTCTCTTTCTCTCTCCTTCCTTCCTTCTTTCCCTCTTTCCCCTCCCCTCTCATCCTTTCTTTCTGTCCTAGAGATTGAACCCAGGGCCTCACATAAACTAGACAAGTGCTCTACCACTGAGCTATCTCCCCAGCCCTTTAAAAAAATTTTTTTTTTGTTTTGTTTTGAGACAGTGCCTTGATAAATTACCCAGGCTAGCTTCAAACATGCCATCCTCCTGCCTCAGCCTCCAGAATAGCTGGGAATACACACATATAGTCATTTAAAAAGCTGTATCCCTCAGAAAGCAAAATGTTCAATCTCTGAAGAGACAATCCCACTAAGGATGAGAAGAAAACTACACATGAAGAGTAAGTGCCACAGAACTTTAAGATACAATACAAAGCCAGGAAATCTGAATACCTTACAGAAATCTCCCTGGCCCTTGGAAGATATAGCTATAAAATATGAAAAGCAAGATACTCCCATACATGCTAGTAATGAGAGAGAAAACAAGAAAACTTGTATGAGATATTATCTTCCATGACTGCCTGTGTGAGTATCACATCTCAACTACCAGCACCAGTCCTATCTCATGCACCTATGGGTTACCTGTTATAATGGCTGCCACCACTGAGGCGGCTATACTGTTCCTTCTCTTGATGGCTGGCACGAGAAGAGCTGCTCAGGTGTCTCCTCTGCTCTTTGGTCTTCTGAAGGACACGTTTGTATGAAAGTGTGCACAGCCAGCACAGCAATTTCCCATCTACCTGAAAGGTAAGACAAAATAAAGAGGAAGAAATGTAGTGTAGTGGCTGAGGATGTGGGCACTGGCAGATATAACCTCTGGATTAAGTTCCAGCTCTGCCCCTTGCAAGTCACAGAAGGCTGCTGGAAGGATTTAGTGAAATAATATATATAAAGCACTTAGCTGCCAGGCATGGTGGCATACTCCTGGAGTCTGAGCACTTGGGAGGCTAAGGTGGGAGGATCAATGTTTATTCAAGGCTACATAGTGAGTCCCAGGGTGACCTGGGCCATACAGCAAGATCCTGTCTCAAAACAACCCCCCCACAAAAAAAGCACTTAACATGGTGCCAAGTATATAAAACTTGCTTAATATAGTCTCTGATTTTCTCTTTTTTTTTTTTGGGGGGGGGGCATGTTTTTCTTCAATTAGCAAACAGAAGAAAGCAGAGTTCCCACATGAATTTCAAGACACAAATATCTCCATGGTGCTCATTAAGGAAAACTCAGCAGGGAAAAGAGAAAATAGAATATGAAATATAAAGTCTATATTATATGTCACTTTTTTTTTTTTTTTTTTTTTTTTTTTTTTTTTTTTTTGCAGTACTGGGGCCTTGTGCTTGCATGTTCTGCAAGTGCTATACCACTGAGCTGTACCCCTAGCCCATTTTTTTACTTTTTGAGATAGGGTCTTGCTAAATTAATCAGACTGCCTCTTGTCTCAAACTTGTGATCCTCCTGTCTCTGCATCCTGAGTCGCTGGGATTATAGGCGTACACCACCACACCGGCTTGTCACTTTTTTAATTGGCAAAAATTGTGTATATTTATTATGCAGAAAACATTGTTTTGAAGTGTGTGTGTGTGTGTGTGTGTGTGTGTGTGTGTGTGTGTGTAGTGGAATGGCTTCTTCTTGTTGTTAGGTGCCGTTGCATCGGGTCCAACTCAGTAACTATCATAGGGTTTTCAATTGTTGATTCTTTCGGAGTGGATTACTGCGTCCTTCTCAGTTGGTCCTACCAACTGAGCTAAACCCCAGACCCCATTAACATAGGCATTGCCTCACTTTTTGTTTTGTTTTGTTTTCCGCACTTGGGGCTTGAATCCAAGGCCTCACGCATGCTTTCCAAGCTCTCTACCACTGAGCTGATCCCTAGCTCATTTTCTACTTTTTACTTTTGAGACATGGTCTCAGTAAGTTACCCAGGCTGCCTCTGGCCTTGAATTTGTGAGCCTCCTGTCTCTATCTCCCGAGTCACTGGGATTACAGGCATGTGACACCGTGCCTGGCTGTTTCCTTGTTTTGTTGAGATAGTGTCTCACCCTATAGCAGCGCAGGTTGGTCTTGAACTTGCAGTCCTCCTGCCTCTGCCTCCGGAGTCCTGGGATTACAGGTGTGTGCCACTACACCCAACTCATTTTTGTGGTAAAAACACTTAAAATCTATTCTATCAACAATTTTCAAAAAAACAATAAAGTACAGTCACCATCTTGTACAATAAACATCTTGAACTTAATTCTTCCAAAGCAAAGTTTTGCACCCTTTGGCCAACATCCCCCTCAAACCCTCTCACACTTCAGTTTTAATACTTTATAAATGTCTTACAGTACAGTATGCTGGATACCGTCTCTCAGATGTAAAGAATGTACCCAGAGATAGATCAAGGGGTGAGTAGCTGCCAGGTTCTACTCCCTAGTGATGGCCTACCACAGCACAGTTTGAATTAGTTATTTCCTTTAAAGAGAAGCAGATATACACCAGGGAGCAGGGCGCAAAGGAAAGCAGAACATGGCTTCCACCACCCTCTGAGGCTAGGGTACCTTTGTGTAGCACTCAGAGTACAAAACCATTTGCAGTCCAGCATGGTGATGCACATCTGTAATCCCCGTCAGTCGGGAGGTGGAGACAGGAGTCTGAGGCCAGAGGCAGCCTGTGTAACGTAACAAGCCTTGTCTGAAAAAAATAAATAAAGAGGCTGGGGATGAAGCTCAGTGGCAGAGCACTTGCAAACCAGGCAGGCTCCAGGTTCAGCACCCAGTACTACCAAAAAACCAAAACCATTTGTGGGGAAGTGTGAGACAGGTAGTAAGGCAGCAGAGTTGGTTGAAATTACTCACGTTAGGAAAGAAGCATGTTGATATTTTACAGAATTTTATAGTCCACATATCTTATTCCTGAAATTAGAGCTTGTGCCCCATTTTGAACATGAGTTAAGTTACATCATTATCTAAAGTGTTTATCTTGTCAACAAAAGCCTCTTTAATCCCCATCTTCTAACCCATCAACAAATTCAGCAATCTGAATCTGTCTTCTTCCTTCTAACTCTACAACTTCCATCCTTATAAGGCCATTTTCATCACTTACTACTGCAACAGCTACACAAATAATCACCTATTTCCGTTTCTTGTGCCTTTAAAACTATTTCCACAAAGCTGCCAAAGAGAATGGTGGTGGAGGTGGAAGCTGCTTCTCCTTCTTTTTTAAAGGTAGAGTCTTGCTGGATAGCCTAGCTTGGCCTAGAGATTGCTACGAGGGCTGGGAATGTGGCTCAGGGGTAGAGTGCTTGCCTCGCATGCTCAGGGCGCTGGGTTCCATCCCAGCTTCTTGTTGTTGTTGTTGTTAGGTACTACTGAAGTGGGTCTGACATACAGCGATCCCACATACAACAAAACAAAATGCTCCTCAACACTGTGCCATGCCCAGCACTATGTCAGCAATTCTCTGCTATTCTTAGGGTTTTCAAAGGCTGATCGTTTCGGGATTGTTTCAGGAGTGAGTTACCAGGTCCTTCTTCCATTTTTGTGGTGCTGGAGATCAAACCGGGGCCTCATAGAGTGGAGAGTAGCACCTTACCAACTGAACTAAACCCCAACCCGTTCGATTCCAGTACAACATAAATAAATAAATAGTACTTACACTGGTTATGTAATCCAGGTTGGCCTCAAACTCATGAACATCCTGCCTTAGTTTTCTGAGTGTCCAGATCACAAATGTGTACCCATAAACCAAGCTCAAAGTGAGCAAGGGCTGCTTCTTCCTCCCCCCGGCCATTTTCTTTTTGTTTTTTCAAATAGCGTCTCACTGCCTATCCTGGATTGGCTTAGAACTTGCTACATAGTCCAGGCTGGCCTAGAACTGGTGATCCTCCTGCCTCAGCCTCTCTGATACTCAGATTACAGGCAAATGTGCCACCACACCCAAGTTAAGAGAGTGCTTCTTGTGCCAGGTGTGGTGGCGCACACCTGTCATCCCAGTGACTCGGGAAGCAGAGGCAGGAGGATTGCAAGTTTGAGACCAGAGGCAGTCTGAGTAATTTAGTGAGACCCTGTCTCAAAAAGTTAAAAAAAAAAAAAAACAGGCTGGGGGTGCAGCTCCGTGGTATAGCACTTACAAAGCATACAAGTGTGAGGCGCTGGGTTCAACCCCCAATATCAGAAAAAAATAGAGTGCTTCTTAAATGTATCCTCTCTCCTTAAAACTGAAGGTTTTCTCATGGTTAGTATAAAATCCAAACTTTTTATGATGGCCTATGTGACTTAACAGTGGGCTGGGATTTAGCTCAGTTGGTAGAACGCCACTCTGCAGTCTCTGAGGTCCCAAGTTCGATTCCTAGCAACACAAAAACAGGAGAAGGATGCGGCAACCCACTCCCGAGGCAATCCCGAAAACAATCAGTCATTGATAACCTACAAGGGTCGATATGAGTGGGACACGACTCAACGGGACCTAACAACAACAACAATCTGACTTAAATGTAGGCCCTACCTGTATCTATAACCTCATTTCCTTTCTCTTCCCCTTGTTCACTCTGTCTTTTCTATTCTTCCCATGTGCCAAGCTCATTCCTGCCGTAGGGTCTTCGCAGAGCTGGTTCCTTTTCCTGCAATTTTTGCCCTCCAGAGCTTCTCAGGGCTGGTACTTTCTTTTTTTATCTTTTTTTCTTTTTATTTTATTTTTTTTGTGTGTGTGTGGTACTGGGGGTTTAACCCAGGGCCTTGCGCTTGCATGCTCTGCAAGTGCTCAACCACTGAGCTGTGCTCCTGGCCCTTTTTTTTTTTTTTTTTACTTTTTGAGACAGGGTCTTGCTAAGTTACACAGAGGGCTGGGATTTGGCTCAGTTGGTGGAGCGCTGCGCTGCAGTCTCTGAGGTCCCGAGTTCGATTCCCAGCACCGCACAAATGGGAGAAGGACTTGGCAATCCACTCCCAAGGCAATCCCGAAACAGTCGCCATTGAAAACCCTGTGAGGGTTGCTATGAGTCAGATACCGACTCGACGGCACCTAACAACAACAACAACAACAACAAGTTACACAAACTGCCTCTAGTCTGGAACTTGCAATCCTGCTGCCTCCGCCTCCTGAGCCACTGGGATTACAGGCGTGTGCCACTGTGCCCGGTGCTGGGCTGGTACTTTCTCATCATTCTAGCTTCAACTCAAATGTCATCTCCTGACTGCCTTCCCAATGTAAGCTGGGCTCCCCAGTCACCATCCACTATATACTCTATAGCATTTACATCTGAAATTTGTGTTGATTCCTGCTTTATCCTTACCCACCTCTTTCTCATACATGTGAATATGAGCTCTATGACAGTAAGGTCTTGCTTGTTTAGTTCATTAGTGTACTTCTACTACATAGAACTGAGTCTGGTACGTGAAAGATATTTAATTACTTGGTTTTATTGTTTTTGTCATTGTTTTGTTTTATTTGTTAATAACTATACAAACGAACTCTGAAACTAAATTTCAATCTGGTTCATACCACAGTTATTGGATATGGCCTGAAGGCTGGATTTTTATTTTTATTATTTTTTGCAGGACTGGAGGTTGAACTCAGGGCCTTGTGCATGATAAGCAAGTGTTCTACCACTGAGCCACACTTCCAGCCCCTATTTTACTTTTTATTTTGAGTTAGGGTCTTGCTAGGCTGTGCAGGGCGCCTCTGGCCCTGAACTTGCAATCTTCCTGCTTCCTCCTCCTAAATCTCTGGGATTACAGGCATGCAACAAGGTACCTGTGAAGGCTGGATTTTAAAACACTTCAGTATACCTTGTCAAAGAAAGCTTTCACCAAAGAAGGTTCTATTAAAACACACACACACACACACACACACACACACACACACACACACACACACACGCACTTACAAAGTATGCATGACATCCTGGATTCAACCCCATACTAGAAAAACAATAAAAAAGCCACCTATTTCAAAAAATCAAAATTTCCCATGACTCTGTGAAGTAGCTACTTCCCATCAGGAAATATAAAGAAACTGACGCATAATGAAAATAACTTGGCCAAGATCATTCAGCTAGCCTTCAGGTATGGGATGGGACTCAGGTGTGGTGGACTGCAAACCTTGAGCTATCCCCTAGATCTGGATAGCATCTGGAAAGATAAACTTTCTCCTTATTACTAATTCAGCTTCTCCAGTATCTTGGTTAGGGAAAGGTGCCCTGGTTGGCAGGAAGAAGTACTCCGTTTGCTGGAAAGTCATATCTTTCTATTGCAAACTAATGAATTTGGTTAGCGGGAGACAGCTCTTGAGAGCCTAAGCACTGCTAGTCACTTAAAGAGTTTCTATACTACTATATTCTTTTATTTGATAAATATTTATTGGGTACCTACTATCTGCCAGACTACTAGAAATATAACAAAGAACAAGATGGACAAAGAGCTTACATTCTAATGGAGGAGAATAAGCAAAAGCAATACACAGGATAATTTTTGTAATGTTATGTTATGGAAACAAAACAAAATGATATAAATTTGATCTGAAGGAGTTAGTTAAAACAGGTCTCTGTGAGAAGGTAGCATCTGAGTTAAACTTCACCTGAAGAGTCAGTTATGACACCCTGAGGAAGGGTGCACCAGGCAAAAGAACAGTCATTGTCAAGGGAAAGAGAATGACACTGGCATGTCTGAAAGACTGAAAGACAACCAGTATGGTTGGAAGAAGGTGAGAGGAAGGAAGCATGATGGCAGATAAAACCGAATGCTGGGTATGGGCCTTGCAGGCATGGAAAAGATTTGTGGTTTTAGTCTAAATAAAACTGGAAACCACTGGAGGGTTTAAACAGGAGAGGAGTAATATAACCAAATTCTAAAACCATTTTGATTCCACAGAGGCACCTCCACCCCACATACATTTTCCATCTCATTTTGCCATCTTATGTTCTTTAACTTCAACAGATAAAAACATTTAAAGAGCTATATAGTAATACTGGTTAATAGCATTCTATCTGCTTAAGTCACAATCTCTTCTTTACAGACTTACAGACTTCTGCCAATTACCGCTTCCCCTATGTGGGACATTGATCACTGCAATTTGGATTCTTATGAAATGTTAGAATACAATGGTCCATATTTGATAAGTGAAGAAAATGAAGTCTAATTATATTCTTCAAGGTCAATAACAGAGCCAGGACAGGAACTCAAAATTCTATCTCTGTTATGCCTTTTTAACACAATTAGCCCACATTAATTTCTCTGAGGGATGGGATGTAGCTCAGTTGGTAGAGCACTGCACTGCAGTCTCTGAGGTCCCAAGTTCAATTCCCAGCACCGCAAAAATGGGAGAAGGACCTGGCAATCCACTTCCAAGGCAATCCCGAAACAGTCAGCCATTGAAAACCATATGAGGGTTGCTATGAGTCAGATACCGACTCGGCGGCACCTAACAACAACAAATTTCTCTGAAAAAAATAAAAATAAAGAACACAGAGATTTACCTTCTTTCTGTCATCTTTCCTGTCAAATGCACACTGCTGCTTGCACTGTTCACAAGAATATGGTGGTCCATACTTCTTCTCTGAATTTGTGCAGCGCTGGCATTTATTGCCAATAAATGCTGCAATTATATTGCAATACTGACAAGGTTTGGGCTTAAAGGAGAAAATAAAAAAGGATCAGGTTAGTATATTATAAAATACCCGTGCATTTTTTAAAGCAATAATTCCTACTGTGTAGTATACAAGTCATGGTAAAAATGTATTCCTAACACCATAAATTTGATTTTATATTGATCAAATGAAGCCAAAGTCTTAATGCTATTTTAAAAAGTGTTTTTCTATACAGGACTATTGACTTTTAAATAAATAAATGAACAAATAACAGAAACCCATTAATCCACACGGTGAGACTTCTATGAGAAAGTCAATAGTAACATACCTTTTAAGGAACCAGCAAGTGCTTTCAAATTTCTGAAAAGACTTCTTTAATGTTATGAGTGTATAAATATGTTGGGAGAATGCCTGCAAAGACACAGTGTCCTGCACCGAACCCTAACATTAAGAGAAAAATGCTGGGCACCATGACACACACCTATGATTCCAGTTACTTGGAAGGCTGAGGCAGGAGGATCATGTGTTCAAGGACAGAGGCAACCTATACAACTTAACGAGACCCTGTCTCAAAATAGAAAAGAAAAAAGGGAGCTGTGGCTATGGCTCAGTGCTAGAGTGCTTGCCTGTTGTTGTTGTTGTTAGGTGGCGTCAAGTCGGTATCCGACTCATAGTGACCCTCTGAACAACAGGGGAAACACTATTGCCAGTGCTTCTCTGCTGTTCATAGGGTTTTCAACGGCAGATTGATTTTTGGGAGGGGGTTGCCAGGTCCTTCTCCCAAGCCTACAGCTTCTGGTGTTCCCAGGCGGTCTCCCATCCAGGTACTAACCAGGCCCGACCCTGCTTAGCTTCCGAGATCTGACGGGATCGGATGCCACAGGGCTACAGCTGCAGGCTAGAGTGCTTGCCTAGCTTGTGCTAAGTCCTGGGTTCAACTACTAGTGCTCCAAGAAAAACAAAGAAAAAGAAAAAAACAGAAGAGACAGAAAAAAAATCATCGAAATGAACAGTCAACTGTTACCAAACCTCCCTCCACAAAAAATCATCAAAATGAATAGTCAACTGTTAGCAAACAAAGAGGTCAAGTCATAGGATTCATCTTTTCCCTCATCCTTCTATACTGGTCACTAAAGCCACTCAAGGAAAATTATAATAATAATCCTGGCAGTGACTATAAATACAGAACTCCATAATAGTAAGTATTAAAAAAGTTTGAAAGCCAAAGCACTAGATGTATTAATGTAACTAGTTCTTCTAATAAAAATGTTCTAGCAATAGTCCACAGAAGGTAAATTTTTCCAAGAAAACTAAGTAACTCACTATTAGATTCAGAGAAATTCTACTTACCGTTCCATACAACTGCACATTCTGAGCACATTTCTTGCATATTGTATTGGTTTTACTGTTAAAGAAAAAAGAAAAGACATAGGCTTTTCTTAGAACTTCTGAAACTGATCCCTCCCTAAACCCAAGAAATTTTCTTATTGATAAAGGCAAGGTGAAATATGGCCTGCACACTTGATTAACTTGAGGTTTAAGTATTTGGTCAATAACTTTTAATAATGCAGTTATTAATTTTATTATCTAAATAGGATAAAGTTTTAGTTAAAATGGATACTGGGTAATTTCTGATTATGGCATCTCTAAGTACCCCAAGTAAAATTATCAGATATAGTTGTTGTTAGGTGCCATCAAGTTGGTGTTTGACGTATAGCAACACTATGTACAACAGATGAAACACCACTGTTCTCAGTGCTTCTCTGCTATTCATAGGGTTTTCAATGGCTGATTGTTTTTTTTTTTTTTGGGGGGGGGGGAGTGGGTTGCCAGGCCCTTCTCCCAAGCCTACAGCACCTGGTGTTCCCAGGCAGTCTCCCATTCAAGTACTAACCAGGAGCGACCCTGCTTAGCTTCCAAGATCTGATGGGATCAGACACCATAGTAGTATAGCTGTAGGCATCAGATATAGGGAAGATCCTTAAAATATGTTGCACTGAAAAAGAAATTAATTCCCTTCAATTCAGACGAATAGCTAAGAAATTTAAGGTGAGAAATAACATATGTGTTCTATTCATGTTGACTTTAACTCTCTCCTCTGTGAGTAAAATGTATGAAAATTCTAGAGGTAGAGAAATAGGCACCATGACCAAATATTTTATCAATATTTTTGTTTTTTATAAGAGCTAAGCATTGACAAACATAAAAACTTAGTTTTCCTTGTGAAGATCCAGAGGTCATATTACCTAAACTAATAAATCTGCTTGGGTAAAAATCACCTACAAATAAAGTTTAACACTTCACACAGGGAAGAAGAAAATGATATTTGATGTGCAAGGACATTTTAAGCAATACTCTAAAGCTAAAAATAATATTATAAATAAAAATCTAGTTAATTATGTGATTATTTTCCCACAAAATTTCTATGAAGGTACATAAAGTTAAAATAGACAAAGGTAAAATCTCAGAGTAGAAAACATTTAAATTAGAATAATACATTCAAGTAAAATATTTTCAGGGCAATTTTCTGCCACTTTAAAAAGGGAAGTTGGAGCTGGGTGGCGCACACCTGTAATCTCAGCGACTTGGGGAGGTAGTCACAGGAGGACCACAAATTTGAGACCAGAGGCAGTCTGTATAATTTAGCAAGAGCCTGTCTCAAAAAAGTAAAAAAAAATGGGTTGGGGGTGCAGCTCAATGGTACAGCACTTGCAAAGCATGCAAGTGTGAGGCCCTGGGTGCAACACCAAAAGAAAAAAAAAAGCAGGTTGGGCGTGAACCTCAGTGGTAGAAAACTTGCCTAGCATACACAAAGCCCTGGTTTCAACCCCCAGCAACTCAAAAAACAAAATAAAACAAAACAAAAAAAATCCACAAACAACAAAAACTGATTTTCTAGCAGGGCATGGTTGTTGTTGTTGTTGTTGTTGTTGTTGTTGTTGTTGTTGTTAGGTGCTGTAGAGTTGGGTCTGACTCATAGCAGCCCTCATAGGGTTTTCAATGGCTGATTGTTTCAGGATTGTTTTCAGGAGTAGACTGCCACATCCTTCTCCCATTTTTGTGGAGCTGTAGATTGAACTTGGATCCTCAGAAAGTGCAGAGTAACACTCTACCAACTGAGCTAAACTCCAGCCCCTGCTGGGCGTGGCAGTGTGCCTATAATCTCAGCACTTGGGAGGCAGAGGCAAGAGGACAGCAAGTTCAAGGCCAGCCTGGGCTATAGAGCAAGACCTTATCCTGAAAATAAATGCTGTACCCCTGTAATCTCAACTACTTAGGAGGCTGAGGCAAGAGCGTCACAGGTTCAAGGCCAGGGGCAGCTTGTGCAAACTAGCTAGACCCTGTCTCAAAAGTAAAACATAAAAAAGAGGCAGGGGGTTCAGCTCAATAGCAAAGCACTTGTCTAGCATGTGTAAGCCCTAGGTTCAACCCCCAGTACTGAAAAAAAAATTTTTCTTTTCACATTTCCAAAACTATCTTCTTTGGTCTTATGAATTCTTCAAAATTTCTATATATACTTACTAGAGCATGAGGTCCATGTTTTACTGCAATGGAACTGGTTTATTAGTGTCAAAAAGATCATACCATAATATAAAATGATCAAGAGTCTGAAAAAAATAAGTATATTGAAAAATTTAAGCAAATAGGGTCTAGAGATGTAGCTCAGTGGTAGAGCATGTGCTTAGTATCCTGGATGACCTGTGTTCAATCCTCAGCACTAAAAAAATTAAAAATAAAAATTTAAGCAGTGAATGGGTATATCTAGGGAATAATATGTGTATTATACATCCTTCAATATAATAAGAAGCTGCAGAATATGTATATAATGTGCATATAATGTAGTTTGACTACAAATTACAGATCTGAACATAAAATGCAAGCACAGACTTTAAGAGGAAGAGCCTATTAACATCTTCCATAGTTAACCAAAACTCTACCTCTCCTGCTGGTACTCAGTCCTGCAGTAGGTGCACTTCACAACAGGGTGTGCAATCCGACATTCCTGAAATAAAATGAGGATATAACTTTAAAAGGCACTCACAAATGGAAACAGCCTTTAGCAGGAAGAAGACCTGGGTACTATTCCTAACATAGCCAGTATACTTGAGTGAGTCACTTAACTTGCTAGGCCCTATTTTTCTTCTTTGTATTATCTGCAGCACTGCCCTGCTGTTGATGTGGGAGTAAGAATTTGCATAGAACTAGTCATAAATTGTAAAACAAACGTATGTATGAATATGTCCCAGACTGGCATCAGCAGCAGGTCTAGATTCTAGTGCTGGTTCTTCTGCTACCATGTGATTCTGAGCAGGTTTATTTGTGAAACGAAGGCCCTATATTAAAGCCATTTTTATTTAGTATATGCGCCCAAATGGGCACTCGAACACTTGCCTTCTTTCAAACGTGGTAAACAAGAGTGGCAAAAGGAAAGTTATAGCCATCTGCGGTAATAGCGACATACAATTATGTTAAGTCAGAGACACAAACTCTGGACTATCAAGAATATCGCAAAATCATTTTTCAGGGGGCTTGGTGACTTTTAACTGTTGTCTTACAGCACCTCTATTCACTTAAATAGGCAAAATGCGATGGAAAAGATAAGCTGGAACTTCAGGGGTGAAAACTGTTTAGGGTGAGGACTGAAAGGCACCAAATGGATGCTATAAACGCATCCATCTGACTTGATTGGGGTTTTCTTTTTCTTTCATTTTTTCTTTTTCTTTTCTTTTCTTTTCTTTTTTTTTTTTTTCCAAATAAAGCTTTGCCTCCTTCGACTTTGAGACTGGTTGAAGAGTGCCCGTGGAGTGTCCAAGTGTGAGACACCAGGCAGCACCCAACTGAGAAGTTCAGTGCCACGCAGGACAGGGGGTCCCTAAGTCTGCAACCAGCACAATCGCAGCGGGAGGGAAGGCAGCCCAAGGGAAACCCGAAGCGGCTGAACAGGGGCAAGCAGGGGACCGGCTGTCCCCTCCCCTGACCTCACAGAGTCCCAGAACAATCCCCTGCGGTTGCTAAGCACCCAGACACGCTGGCCACGGGGGCCGGGACTCGGCCTTGGACTCCCCCACGTGCCCTGCTGCCCTCAGAGGCGGGTGCGGCTCTTCAGCTTAGGCAGGCCTGCCACACCCTGCCCAAGGGACCCCACCGGGCGTCCCCGCAGAACCAGGAGTTCCGGGCCGCGCCTCCTGCGTCCCCAGTTCCCGGCCGCCGCCCCAGTCCGCGCACCTTGCACAGCTGCTGCCCCTGAGACAGCGCCTCGAAGGGGAAGCGCTGGTGGCACTTGGTGCAGGCGTAGAGTGCCGCCATGTCAGGCGCGGGCCGTGCTCACCGCCCCGCCGGCTCGGCCCGCCGCTTTAATCTGACAGTCTGAGGCACAACCAGGCGGCGGCGGCAGCGGCGGCAGGCAGCGAGCTGCAGCAAGCGGCCAGGCGGGCGGGTCGACAAGAGCGGGAGGGCAGGGGCGAACCGGGGTGGGTGAGAAACACTGAATGCCCGTTCACTGGTTCACTTTAACGTCGATCAAGTAGGAAGGGGCGGAACACGGAGCGTCTAACGACTCTGATTCGGTCTAGACAGAAGTACGCCACTATGACGCGCGAGGCCGCGATTATGTAAAGCGCAGTCACGCGGGGGCGCCGCCTGAAGAGACTGTCTCCGGACCGGGACCTCGGAAGCGCCCTGGCTCCACCCACTTGGCTCCGCGTTCCCGCCCTCGCTCCGCCTCTCCTGGACTGCGGGCGCAACTACGGATCTCGCGATATCTCTGTGGAGTTGTGATGTTTTGGTTGCCATGGAGCTTCCGTCTGGCAGCACATGGGGCGCGAGAGGGCTGAGGGCGGGGCATTGTTGAAGTAGACCTCAGCCACCCCAGTAAGTCTGAGGGCCGTGTGGAGTTTGTGAGAGAAACCTTCTGTCATTGGAGCTAGAGGGATGTGCCCAGCCCTCTCACTCAAGAGAGAAGAGGAAACTGAAAGCATAGACCTCTAAAGAGGGACCCTTAGGGTTGTTGATTTTCAAGGAGAAAAGGGGAACCCCAGAGACAGCACCCTTACGTTGCCCGAGAGGGGTACTGGAGAGGTGACAGCCTGCTCCGGCCCGCGGGGCTGTTTAACAGGGACCTAGAGTAAGGGGCGAATGAATGAGAGAGAGAGAGACAAGAGACACAAAGGATGAGAGCAAGACAGGCTGTCTGATCATGCTCCAAAGTCTTTAATGTTGTGCTGTAGCTTAAATACACACGGAGGGTGAGAGGAGGGGCAAAAAAGTCACAGGAGCCAGGTGATTCTTTAGAAGTCTTTAGGTCCTCCTGTAACCCTGACAACCGCTTTCAGATGATAATTTCAATTCAAAGGTCACAATGCCCTGTGGCTCAACATTTGCTATTTTCACCACACCCTGCACCTTTTCTTCAGGGTATCTTGTAAAAAGTTACTTATGGTCTTGGCTCCTGGCAACAGCCCTTCCAGGGGGGATTTCCAAGACGGATTTTAAGGAGTCCTCGTGCCCTGGACACCTCTCTTATGATAGGATGCAATTGGCCCAGACCTGCTTCCTACTCGTTTCCTACAGTTGTCCTCTCAGCTTCTTGTAGGAGCAAAACCACGTGGGGTTTCTTGGCCAGGCCTGGCACCCTCCTAAGGCAAGCCACGCCCTCCCAGGGCTCAGCCTCTTAGGCTGTCAACCTTGTGCTGGTAGGAATTGCCCAAGGACTGACTGACATCTTGTTCTTGAGATGTTGGCAACGCTTGGTGCAGTGCTGACCTTTCTCATTCCAGCCCTGTAACTCTGCTGTTGGGCTTACATTACTTTTGGCCCTGTCAAGCCGCCTGTACGGTACTAATTGCAGTTTTACCTCAATGTGAGCTTTTTTAAAATTAAGGGTGCACTTACAGATTCTAATTCCATGTTCCGTTCTAGTTCTTTGAAACTTAAATCTAGCCTTCTTCTTGTAGGTTACCCCCAAAAGTGTGTATTAATAAAATGCTTAGGCTCTGGAGTCACAAAACGAAGGATCAAAATCACTGTTCCAGCTAGAAGCAGTGGCACACACCTATAATTCCAGCCACGTGGCAGGTAGAGGCAGGAGGATCTCAAGTCAGAGGCCAGAGGCAGCCTGAGTAATGTGATAGCAGGCCTATGTCACTTCAAAATCACTCTGGTTGCTCAAAAAAACTAGCCCGCAATAAAAGCTGATAAGGGCAGATGTGTCATGAGATGGCTGGGCTGGTGGAAGGGCTGAATTAAGAAAAATGTGGCGCACTAGATAACTTTGTAAATGGTCGCTAGATAACTTTGTAAAAGGTCAAATTCAGGGAATTCCTGCAAAGAAATAAACTCTGGGAAACGCAAACTTACTTTGTACCCCCATCCTTTTACTATATAAAAAAAAAAGTCTGCTTCTGTAATTCTGCTACTCTGCCCCTACCCTGTAAACCTCCTAACCAATGTGAGTCGGATGCTGCTTTCTGAAAGTCCACTCTTGGGACTGAAAGTAGCTGGCCAGCCAGTCTAAATAAACTTTGCTGCTTCTGATCAGTTTGTTCGTGTCTTGGAGTATTTTTCTGGTGTCGAGCCACAGGGTACAATAGTAACTTAGCAAGATCCTGACTCAAAATTAAAAAATAGGCCAGGGATGTAGCCCAGGAGAGATGCAAAGTATGTGTGAGGCCTTGGGTTCAACCCTCAAGTAATGGGAGGGGGAACTATTTACATCTACTAACTATGAGATCTTGGACCTAATACTGAACTCAGAACCGTATTTTTCTCAGTTGTACAATTAGTTGGGTCATTATATGGATCCAAAACAGTACATGGAGAAGAGTGGGAGAAATTGCTTAATGGGTTAGGGTTTAACTTGGGAATGATGGGAATAGTTTAGAACTAGAGATGAGGGTTGCAAGATATTGTGGTAGCACTAACAGCCACTGAATTATTCACCTTAAAATCATTAATGTTGTGTTATGTGAATTTCACCTCAAGTTACATAAAAAATGATACAGGCTCTGGAGCCAGACTGCCTCGTTTTGAAGCTCAGCTCTACTACTTAGAAACTGCATGACTTTGGTGACTAACAAGAAGCACTGAATGGGACTTGGCACACTAATAGTAAAGAAGAAGAAACTACATTATTTTCTAGGGAGATGCTAGAGCCGTGGGCCATATAATACAGCCTTCTTTCTCACACTAAATACACTGCACTGGGGTACGAGCCTGTGTTCCTATGGCCTGTAGTTCTCCCTTCAGGTTTCCACTGTATTACCAGATTTACAATTACCAATTGTTTGTGAGTTTCCCAGGCTTTGAGGGGCTTGTGTGTTGCAGTGATGGTAAAAGCCATGTTACTAGTATTACAGATACCAGAAAGGTCACCCATAGTGGATAGGTTTCAGCTGAGCTTCCAGACTAAGACAGACTAGGGAATACGACCTGGCAGCCTACTACCAAAACAATTAGCCAAGGAAAACCCTATGTATAGGAGAGAAACACTGTCAGATATAGAGCTGTAAAATGAGCCCCCCAGGTTAGAAAACATTCAAAAGATGACTGGGGAATGGTTGCCTCCTCAAAGTAGAGTCTACCTTAATGAGGAAATGGAGTAAAGCCCAGGGACCTCCATTTGCTGATGTGTTATGACTCAAAATGAGGAGAAACAATTGTAAACATCCATTAATAATTGGAATGTGGAGTGTTGTTGTTGTTGTTAGGTGCCGTCAAGTCGGTATCCAACTCATAGCAACCCTCATAGGGTTTTCAATGGCTGACAGTTTTGGGATTGCCTTGGGAGTGGATTGCCAGGTCCTTCTCCCTTTTTTGTGGTGCTGGGAATTGAACTTGGGCAGTGCAGCACTCGACTAACTGAGCCAAATAATTAGAAATTATCAAAAGGGAAATGGAGCACATAAACATCCACATTCTAGGTAGCAGGGAGCTAAAATGGACTGGCATGGGCCATTTTGAGTCAGATAATCATATAGTCTACTATACTGGCAATGACAAATTAACGAGAAATGGAGTTGCATTCATGACCAAAAGAGACATCTTAAGATGTGTCCTGAAGTGCAATGCTGTCAGTGATAGAATGATAACCATACACCTACAAGGAAGGTCAGTTAATATGACTATTATTCAAATTTACATACCTGCCACTAAGGCCACAAATGAAGTAAGGGAAGATTTTTACCAGCTTCTGCAATCTGAAATAGATTGAACATGCAATCAGGATGCAGTGGTAATTACTGGTAACTGGAATGCAAAAGTAGGAAACAAAGAAGGCTCAGTAGTCGGAAAATACGGCCTTGGTGACAGAAATGATGCTGGAAATTACATGATAGAATTTTGTCAAACCAAGGACCTTTTCATTGCAAATACATTTTTTTTCACCAACACAAATGGCGACAATATGCATGGAAGTCACCAGATGGAACATACAGGAACCAAATTGGCTACATTTGTGGAAAGAGATAATAGAAAAACTCAAAATTGAAAGAACAAGACCAGGTGCCAACTGTGGATCAGACCATCAACTGCTCATAGACAGGTTCAAACTAAAACTGAAGAAAATTAAAATAAGTGTACAAGAGCCAAGGCAAGACCTTGAGTGTATCCCATCTGAGTTCAGAGACCACCTCAGGAACAGGTTTAATGCATTAAACACTAATGATAGAAACCAGATGAGTTGTGGCATGACCTCAAGACATCATTCATGAAGAAAGCAAAAGGTGATTAAAAAGACAGAAAAAGAGAAAAGACCAAATTACATGCCAAAAGAGACTTTGAAGCTTGCCCTTGAACATCAAGCAGATAAAGCAAAAGAAGACATGATGAAGTTAAGGCACTAGACAGAAAATTTCAAAGGGCAGCTCGAGAACAAAATCAAATATTACAATAACATGTACAAAGAGTTGGAGATAGGAAACCAAAAGGGAACAACACACTCTTTCTCAAGCTTAAGGAAGATAAAGTTCAAGCCTCAAGTGGCAATAGTGAAGGATTCTATTGAAAAAATATTAAACAATGCAGGAAACCAAATTAGATGGAAGGAATACACAATGACTTTATAACAAAAGGAATTGGCAGATGACCAACCATTTCAAGAGGTTGCATTTGATCAGGAACCGATAGTACTGAAGAACAAATTGGAAGCTTCTTTGAAGGAATTAGCAAAACACAAGGCTCCAGGAATTGATGGAATACCAATAGAGATGTTTCAATAAACATGCAGCTCTGAAGGTGCTAACTTGTTTTTACCAAGAGATTTGGAAAACAATTACCTGGGCAACAGACTGGAAGGGATCCATAATTGTGCTTATTCCCAAGAAAGGGGATCCCACCAAATGTGGAAACTATGGAACAATTTCATTAATATCTCACACAAGCAAAATTTTGCTAAAGATCATTCAAAAGTAATTGTAATAGTATATAGATAGGGAACTGTGAAAAATCTAGCTGGATTCAGAAGAGGGCATGGAACCAGGGACATCAGTGCTGATGTCAGATGAATATTAGCCAAAAGCAGAGATTACCAGAAAGATGTTTATGCTTTACAGACTATGCAAAGGCATTCAACTGTGTGGCTCATAACAAATTATGAATAACACTGTGAAGAATTGGAATACTAGAGCACTTAATTGTACTCATGAGGAGTCTGTATATTGTCCAGGAGGCAGTCATTTGAGCAAAACAAGGAAACACTGCCTGGTTTAAAGTCAAGAAAGGTGTGCATCAGGGCTGTATCCTTTCACCATATCTCTTCAATCTCTATGCTAAGCAAATAATTCGAGAAGCTGGACTTTATGAAGAATGCACCATCACATTTGGAGGAAGACTCATTGACAACCTGCATTATACAGATGACACAACTGTGCTTGCTGAAAGTGAAGAGGATTTGAAACGTTTACTGATGAAGATCAAAGAACACAGCCTTCAGTATGGATTGTAACTCAACATCAACAAAACACAAATCCTTACCACTGGATCAGTGAGCTACCTCATGATAAATAGAGAAACGATTGAAGTTGTCCAAGATTTTCCTTTACTTGGTTCTATAAGCAACACCTGTGGAAGCAGCAGTGAAGAAATCAAAAGATGCATTGCATTGGGAAAAGCTGTGGTAAAAGACCTCTTTAAAGTGTTGAAAAGTAGAGATGTCACATTGAAGACAAAGGTGTGCCTGACTCATGCCATGGTATTTTCAGTTGCATCATATAGTTGTGAAAGCTAGATACTGAGTAAGGGAGACAGGAGAAGAATTGAAGTTCAAATTATGGTGCTGGTGATGAATATTGGATATACCATGAACTGCCAAAGAAACTAACAGTTCCGTCCTAGAAGAAGTGCAACCAGAGTGCTCCTTGGAAGCAAGGATGGCTAAACTGCATCTTACATATTTTGGACATGTAGTCTGGAGGGCCCAATCCCTGGAGAAAGACATCATATTTGGCAGAATGGCAGATCAACAACAAAAAAGGGAGACCCTCAACTAGATGGATTGACACAGAGTCTGCAACAATGGGCTTAAACATAAATAAGATCATGTTCCTGCCACAGAATCAGGGAGTGTTTCATTCTGTTGTACCTAGGGTCATTGTGAGTTGGATTCAACTCAATGGTACCTAACAACAACAAGAACAATAACATTCATAGTATCTCCCCTGGCAATTCAAACTGAGTCACCTCTATATCCACTTCACTCTGTATAGGACTAATTGATCTATTCATTCATTTTTGCCTAGTATTCATGAGGCCCTGGGTTCTCGCTCCAGTATTGCAAAAAATTTGCTGATCTACTCATTCAATAAACCTTTATTGAGTATTTAGTATTGGACAGGCTCTGGCTAAGGCACCTGGTGATTAAAACAGACATGATCCTAGCCCTTATGAAGCTAATAGTCTCATGGCAAAGACATCCAAAAAGTGAGGACAGTAATGAGTTAAAAGACATGCTTCAGATATAGAGAACAGAGTCAGGATACAGGAAAAGATGGGGTGATCGCTCAGGTAGAAAAGGTCAGGGAAAACTTTCTGAGGAGGAGCCAAGACCTGAAGGTTGAGAAGGACTTAGCTATGTGACTTAGCCAAGAATGGTCTAGGCAGAGAGAAAGGGGAAGTCCTTGAGATGGAATAGAGCTTGGCATGATCACAAACAGAGAAAAAGCAGGGTGTGGTGGCGCACGCCTGTAATCCCAGTGGCTGGGGAAGCAGAGGCAGGAGACTCGCAAGTTCAAGACCAGAGGTAGTCTGCATAATTTAGCAAGACCCTGTCTCAAAAAAAGTAAAAAAGAAAAAAAAAAAGAAAAGAAAAGAAAAAAGAAAAAAAATGGGCTGGGTGTGCAGCTCAGTGGTCCAGCACTTGCAAAGCATGCAAGCACGACACCCTGGGTTCAACCTCCAGTAGCGCAGAAAAAAAAAAAAGAAAAGAAAAGAAAAGAAAAGAAAAAGAAAGAAAGAAAGAGAAAGAAAAGAAATGAAACAGAGAAAAGGCCAGTATTCCTGGGGTTTATTCTAACAGGGGAGAATGAAAATTTTGGCAACGATGTCAGGGGCCAGATATGTAGCCCCTATAGAACCTGATGGGCTGAGATTTAGCTCAGTTGGTGAGCGCTGTGCTGCAGTCTCTGAGGGCCCAAGTTCAATTCCCAGCACAGCAAAAATGGGAGAAGGACCTGGCAATCTACTCCCAAGGCAATCCCAAAACTGTCAGCCATTGAAAACCCTGTGAGAGTCGCTATGAGTCAGATACTGACTCGACGGCACCTAACAACAACAATAGAACCTGATGCAGAGTTTTTTCAAAGTACAACATACAAAGTACAATGGTAAGAAGCCATTGGCAATTTTTAAGCAGACGAGTAACATGATTGGATTTATATTTTTAAAAGATTTGTCTGACAGCAAGGAAAATCGACCACTGGAGGGTATTGAAATCACCTAGGTGACAGACGATGGTTAAAAGGTTTCAGTGGAGAAAAGTGGATAGAGTCAAGATATAGTTTGGAGGTAGAATCAACAGGATGTATGGATGGATTGAATTTGGGAATTGGTGAGGAAAGGAGTAAATTATGGTTAACATGCCCAGCTGTGTGGATGGAGGTATTTTCAGCAAAAGTGAAGGCTAGAGCTGAGTATAGTGATGCACACATATAATCCCAGTACTCAGCAGGCTGAAGCAGGAGGAGTTTGAGGCCTCCTAGACTATATAGTGAGGCCCCTCCTCCAAAACAAACAAACAAACAAACAAAAAAGGTAAGACTAGAAGGACATGTTTCAGTGGAAAAATGGTTTGACATTAGATTCTGGAGACCTGTGGGACATCCATGAGGAGACATCATCTAGGTAGTAGATTCTGTACATCTCTAGAGAAGAGGGGTGAGATGAAGACAGAGGAGTTTGTTTGGGGTTTCTATTATTGGATTGCTTTGTATTTATTTATTTTTGGTTGGTTGGCTATTTGGGGTTTTTTTGTTTTTGTTTTGTTTCTTTTTCAGTGTTGAGGATCAAATCTAGGGCCTCACACATCCTAGGCAAGAGCTCTACCACTAAGCTGCACCCTCAGTCCCTTTTTATTTTATTTTGAGACAGGGTCTCACTAAGTTGCACAGGCTACCTCTGACCTTGAACTCCATCTTCTTGCCTCAGTCTCCCGAGGATCTGGGATTCCAGGCATCCACTACAGTGCCTGGCTGTAGATAGAGTTTTTAGGGATTATTAGCTCCTATGGGGAAATTAATGCTCTGAGGATGGATGAAGTCACCTTGGAATCCTAGAGAAAGGAGGGAGGAAGACAGGCTTTTCTTGAGGCAAGGGAAAGTCCATTCAACAGCAAGACATCCGTCACAGAGGAGATGCCCTCAGAGGAGCCATGAGCAGGAGTGTGCAGAGGGAAGAGTGCTTTCACAAGTCTGAGAGAATAGCAAAAGACACTAGTCAACAGTGTCCTCTGCTATTGGGAAATTAAAACAAAGACAGTGATTGATGTTTCCTGAACTCACCTGAACATATACTTGTGTTTGCTGAATATCTACCCTGTTAAAACTGTCCCTTCTTTCCTTATCACATCTTCCTTCCTGTGTCTTGGCAGTACCAGTTGGGTCTAACCTTGAGGGAGCAGTGAGAGAAAGTATTTCTAGAGGTTTTTTCATAGTAGCGAAAGAAAAGTTTTTTTTAAAAAAGGAAATAGCTATCCACTGACAGAATAATAGATGAATAAATTGGGCTGTATACAGGGTTTCATGGAATTTCAGAGGCGGGACACTTAGCTTCAACTGGGTCAGCTCTTCCAGAGTGCCATTGATTGTCTTCTTTCCACAGTCTCCAGAAATTGTTCATGTTAAGGAGGACAGCTTAGGTCCAAGGTGAGGAGGGGGAGTTGATAGAAACTATAACTGGTAAACCAGATGTGGTGGTGCACTCTTATAATCCCAGCATTTGAGAGGTGGAGGCAGGAGGATTCCAAATTTGATGGTGAGCTAAATAGTAAAAATCTGTCTCAGGAAAAACAATAACACCAAAATAAAAATATAACTGGTGGGCTTGGAGTGCAGCTCAGCGGTAGAACACTTGCCTAGCATATATGAAACCCTGGGTTCAATCCCCTAGCATCTTGAAAAAGTGTGTGTGTGTGTGTGTGTGTGTGTGTGTGTGTAAACTGGCTTCTACTGAAGATATGAATTCTCAGTCTACTAACTCAGCAATATAACTTTTTTAAAAATTAATTTAAAGCCGGTCACAGTGGCATATGCCTGAAATGCCAGCAACTCAGGAGGTGGACGCAGGAGGGTGGCAAGTTTGAGGCCAGAGACAGCTTGTGGTAGAGTACTTGCAAAGCATATGTGAGATGTATGAGGCCCTGGGTTTAACTCCTGAGAAACACACACACACACACACACACACACACACACACACACACACACACACACAAAATAAATAAAGAATAACTGAATTTAATTTCTATGTTATCTATTCAATAAACACATACTGAACACCTAATAAGTGTCCGACACTGTGCTAGGCTCTGGAAGTATGGCAAAGAATGTGAACAAGACCTGGCCTTCATTGAGTTTCCATTCTAGGGGTGAGAGTAACAGATAATATCTGAGAAGAACAAATGTGTAATTCAATTTCATGTAATGCTAAATGATAAGACAAAAAATAAAGCTAGGAAAAGAAATAGGGACTGTGGGAGAGGTACTATCAGATAGAATAATCAGGGAAGACTTCCCTGAAGAGGTGGCACCTAAATGAAGTGAAGGAGTTGATAATGTAAAAATCTGGGAAAGAGTGTTCCAGATGGAGGGAACAGCAAGTGCAAAGGGCCTGAGGGTAGAAGAGCTAGGCATTTATGAATAACCGTAAGTGCAATGAGGGCAACCTAAAGGAGTGAATGGGATGAAAAGTGGTAGGAGATAGGTCAGGGAAGCAGCCAGAAGACAAATCCTCTAGGGCTTTATGGCCATGGTAAGGATTTTGTACTTTGTTCTGAGAGTGATAGGAAATCACTAGAGGGTGTTGAGCCGGAAAGTTGGAATGATTCATATTTTTACAAATTACTCTGTCCAGGCATGTGGCACATGCCTGTAATCTCAGCACTTAGAAGACTGAGGCAGGAGGATTGATGCACGTTCAAGACCAGCCTGGTCTATATATAGTGAGTTCCAGGCCAGCCTGTGCTGCTCTGTCTCAAAAAAAAAAAAAAAAAAAGTTCACTCTGGCTTGGCTACTGTGTGGGAAATAGGTAGGCGTGGAATTAGGGAGACTGGTTAGATAGCCAGAGGTGATGGTGACTAGATCTTGGGAAAAGAGGTAGAGATGGTAAAAGATGGTCAGATTTGGGATTAAGTTTATTTTTCACATTTCTTTTTATGTAAAATATCCGTAATTCTCCACTTGTACCATTTTTAAGTGTACAATTCAGTGGCATTAAATACATCCACAAAGTCCTGCAACCATCACCACCATCCACTTGTACCAAGGGCCTCAGGTATTCTAGGCAAGTGCTCCACCACTGAGCTGCACCCTCACACTCCTTTTTAATTTTTTTTTTCTTGAGACAGGATTTTGCTAAATTGTAAAGGTTGCCTCTGGCCTTGAATTCACAATCTTCCTGCCTCAGCTTCCCAAGTAGCTGGAATTACAGGTGTGTGCCCCAGTACTTGGCCAAAATGTTTTCATCAAACCAAACAGAAACTCTGTACCCTGAACAAACTCTGTACAAATAAAAATCACAATGACATACCACTTCACACTAAGATGGCTATCATAAAATAAAACAAAACAACAACAACGGGAAATAAATATTGGTGAGGATGTAGAGAAACTACAACACATGACTCCTCATTTGTCTCCACTTTCCTTGTAATCTTTATGCTATTTTCTATCTCTAAGAGTTTGCCTATTCTAGATACTTCATGGGGCTGGGATTTAGCTCAGTAGAGCAGTGCTCTGCAGTCTCAGGTTCTGAGTTTGATTCCCAGCACTGCAAAAATGGGAGAAGGATGTGGCAATCCACTCCTGAGGCAATCCTAAAACAATCAGCCATTAAAAACCCCATGAGGGTCACTATGAGTTGGACAGGACTCGATGGCACACAAAAACAAGATACTTCATACAACTGGCATCACTAGTTATTTGTCGTTTTGTGTCTAGCTTATTTCACTTAACATACTGTCTTCAAGATTCATCCATGTCATAGCATGTGTTAGATCTATATTCCTTTTTATGGCTGCATGTTGTTCCACTGCATGTATACACCATATTTTGCTTTTCCATTCACCTATTGATGGACATCTGGATTGTTTCTACATGTCTTAGTCCATTTTATGCTTCTATAACAAAATGCCTGAGCCTGGATAATTTATAAAGCACATAAATTTATTTCTCACAGTTCTAGAGGCTGAGAAGTCCAAGATCAAGGCTCCAGCAGGTTTGGATGACTAGTGAGTGCTGCACTCTACTTCCAAGATGGCATCTTAATAGTGCATCCTCTGCAGAGGAGGAATACTATGTCCTTGCATGGCAGAAGGCTGAAGGGCAAGAGAGAACTAAAGTCTCTTTCATAAAAGACTTAATTCCATTCAAAAGAAAGGAACCTTCAGGGCCTAATCACTTCTTAAGGGTCCCAACTCAATACTATCAGATTGGCCATTAAATTTCAACACATGAATTTTGGAAGGAACATATTCAATCTACAACACCACCTTTTGGCTATTGTAACAGTGCTATGAATGTTGATGTACAATTACAGTATCTTGAGTACCCATTTTCAATTCTTTTTTTCTGTGCTTGGGGGTTGAACCCAGGGTCTCACTCATATGAGGCAAGTGCTCTACCACTGAGCTGCACCTCCAGCCCCTTTATTTTTTATTTTTGAGGCAGGGTCTTGCTAAGTTATGCAGGCTGCCTCTAGCCTCAAACTTTGTGATCCTCCTGTCTCCAATTCCCAAGTTGCTGTAATCACAGCTATGTGCCACTGTGCCCAGACACTTTCAATTTTTTGTTGGAGACACAGTCCTGCTATTTTACATAGACTGGCCTCAAACTTCTGTGCTCAAGTGATCCTTCTACTCAGCCTCTGTAGTAGCTGGGGACTATAGGCTCTCATGTCCAGTTTGCTTTCATTTCTCTTGGGTATATACCTAAGAGTAGAATTGCTGGATCATATAATGAATCTATATTTATCTTTTTTTTTTTTTTTGGAGACAAGGTCTCACTATGTAGCCCAGGCTAGACTCAGACATGGACCACCCCACCCCCTCAGCCTACTGAATGCTAGGATTACAGATATATGCCCAATTCTGTTCACCTTTCTGAGGAACTGTCAAACTGTCTTCCATGTTGTTCTTAGGTGATGTCAAGCTGGGTCTGACTCATAGCGACGCTGTACAAAAAAATGAAAAGCTCCTCAATTCTGTGCCAGGCACACAATATTTTATGTTTAAGCCCATTGTTGCAGACCCTGTGCCAATCCATCTAATTGAGGGTCTTCCTTTTGTTGTTGTTGTTGCCATTCTCCCCAAGCATGATGTCCTTCTCTAGGGATTGGTCCCTCCTGACTACATGTCCAAAATATGTAAGATGCAGTTTAGCCATCCTTGCTTCCAAGGAGCACTCTGGTTGCACTTCTTCTAGGACAGAACTGTTGGTTCCTTTGGCAGTCCATAGTATATCCAATATTCATCTCCAGCACCATATTCAAAAGTACCAATTCTTCTTCTGTCTCCCTTATTCAATATCCAGCTTTCACAATCATATAATGTGACTGAAAATACCATGGTATAAGTCAGACACACCTTCATCTTCAATGTGACATCTTTATTTTTCAACATTTTTGCAACAGCTTTTCCCAGTGTAATGAGTCTTTTGATTCCTTGACTGCTGCTTCCATGAATGTTGCTTATAGAACCAAGTAAAGCAAAATCTTGGACAACCTCAATCATTATTCCATTTGTCATGAGGTTGCTTACTAATCTAGTTTTAAGGATTTTTGTTTTGTTGATATTGAGGTGTAATCCATACTGAAGGGTGTACTTTGATCTTCATCAGTAAATGTTTCAAATCCTCTTCACTTTCAGCAAGCAGAGTTGTGTCATATGCAAACACATACTGTTAATGAGACTTCCTCCAATCAGGATGCCACGTGCTTCTTCATAAAGTGCAGTTTCTCAGATTATTTGCTCAGGACAGAGAATGAAAAGGTATGATGATAGGATAAAGCCCTGAGCCACACTTTTCTCAATTTTAAACCAGGCAATGTTTCCTTGTTCTGTTCGAATGACTGCCTCCTGGTCAATGGGAAGATTTCTCATGAGTACAATTAAGTGCTCTGGTATTCCCATTCTTCACAATGTTATCCATAATTTGTTATGAGCCACACAGTCAAATGCCTTTGCATAGTCAATAAAACATAGACAGATATCTTTCTGGCATTCTCTGCTTTTGGCTAATATCTGTCTAACATCAGCATTGACGTCCTTGATGTTACACCCTCTTCTGAATCTTGCTTGATTTTCTAGCATTTCCCTGTCTATATTCTATTGCAGTCACTTTTGAATGCTCTTTAGCAAAATTTTGCTTGTGTGACATATTAATGAAATTGTTCCATAATTTCCACATTCAGTGGGATCCCCTTTCTTGGGAATAGGCACAAGTATTGGTATTCAATTGATTCCTGGAGCCTTGTGTTTCACCAATTCCTTCAAGGCAGGTTCCACTTTTACCTTCAGTATCATTGGTTCCTGATCATATGAAACCTCTTGAAATGGTTGGTCAACCACCAATTATTTTTGGTATCATGACTCTGTGTATTCTTTCCATCTTCTCTTGATGTTCCCTGCATCATTTAATATTTTCCCTGTAGAATCGTTCACTATTGCCACTTGAGGCTTGAACTTTCTCTTCAGTTCCTTAAGCTTGAGAAAAACAGAGCATGTCCTTCCCTTTGGTTTTTTTATCTCTGGCTCTCTGGCTATGTCATCATATTGTTGTTGTTAGGTGCCATCGAGTTGGGTCCAACTCATAGCAACCCTATGTACAACAAAATGAAACACTCCCTGACACTGTGCCATGCCTGGTACTATGTCAGTGATTCTCTGCTCTTCATAGGTATTCAATGGCTGATTGTTTCAGGATTGTTTCTGGAGTGGCCTTTCAGGTCCTTCTCCCATTTTTGTGGTGCTGATAATTGAACCCAGGGCCTCAAAGAGTGAAGAGCAGCACTCTACCAATTGACCTAAACCCAGCCCCAACATGTCATTACAATATTTGATTTTGTCTTCTCAAGCTGCCCTTTGAAATCTTCTGTTTAGTGCCTTAACTTCATCATGTCTTCCTTTTGCTTTAGCTGCTCGAAGTTCAAGGGCAAGTTTCAGAGTCTCTTCTGACATATAATTTGGTCTTTTCTTTTTTTCCTGTCTTTTTAATCACCTTTTGCTTTCCTCATGAATGATGTCTTTAATATCATGCCACAACTCATCTGGTCTTCTATCATTAGTGTTTAATGCATCAAACCTGTTCTTGAGGTGGCCTCTGAACTCAGAAGGGATATACTCAAGCTCATACCTTGGATCTCATAAATTTGTTCTACTTTTCTTCAGTTTCAGTTTGAACCTGCATATGAGCAGTTGATAGTCTGATCCATAGCCGGCACCTGGTCTTGTTCTGACTTTTGATATTGAGCTTTTCTATTATCTCTTTCCACAAATGTACCAAATTTTGTTCCTATATGTTCCATCTGGTGACTTCCATGCATATTGTCGCCATTTATATTGGTGAAAAAATGTATTTGCAATAAAAAGGTCATTGGTGTGACAAAATTCTATTATGTGATTTCCAGCATCATTTCTGTCACCAAGGCCATATTTTCCAACTACTTTGTTTCCTACTTTTGCATTCTACTCACTAGTGTTTATCAGTACATCCTGATAGCACGTTTGGTCTATTTCAGATTGCAAAAGCTGGTAAAAATCTTCCCTTACTTCATTTGTGGCCTTAGTGACGGGTGTGTAAATTTGAATAATAGTCATATTAACTGGCCTTCCTTGTAGGCATATGTATATTATTCTATCACTGACAGCACTGTACTTCAGGACAGATCTTGAGATGTCTTTTTTGATGATGCATGCAACCCTATTTCTCTTAATTCTGTCATTCCTGGCATAGTAGACCATATCATTATCTGACTCAAAATGATCCATGCCAGTCCATTTTAGCTCCCTGGTACCTAGAATGTGGATGTTTATGTGCTCCGCTTCCATTTTGACAATTTATAATTTCCTAGATTCATACTACCTACATTCCAGATTCCAATTATTAAATGACTCATTTTGAGTCATACCACATCAGCAAATGGAGGTCCCTGGGGCTGTATTCCATTCCCATCATTAAGGTAAACACTACTTTGAGGAGGCAACTGTTCCCCAGTTGTCTTTTGAGTGGCTTCCAACTTGGGGGGCTCATTTTCCAGTACCATATCTGACAGGTTTTCATAATGATTGCACAATTTTATATTGCTAGTAGCTGTGCATAAGGGTTCCAATTTCTCCAGATTCTTACCAGCATTTATTGCCCATTTTGTCATTATTTTGTTTTATATTATAATACCATCTTATTATGAGTTAGTATGTCATTGTGGTTTTTATTTGCATTTCCCTAATTGTAATGATGATGGGAGAAGGACGTAGCAATCCACTCCCAAGGCAATTTCAAAGCAATCAGCCATTGAATACCCTCTAAGGGTCACTATGAGTCGGATGGGACTCCACAGGCACCTAACAACAACAACAATTATAATGATGGGCATCTTTTTGTGGGCTTACTGATCATTTGCATATCTTCTTTGGAGAAATGTCCACTAAAGTCCTTTATATTCTCTCTCTTTTTTTTTTTTTTTTTTTTTTCAGTGCTAGAAGTAGAACCAGGGCCTCCTACATGCTAGGCAAATGCTCTACCACTGAGCTGCATCCTCAAACCCACCCTTTTTATTTGCTATACTAGGGGTTTTAACCCAAGGCTTTGTACACCCTCAGCCCATTTTTCACTTTTTTAAATTTTAAGACAGAGCTGGGTGTGGTGGTGCATGCCTATGATTTCAGCTACTCGGGAGGCGGAGGCAGGAGGATCACAAGTTTGAGACCAGAGGCAGTCTGCATAATTTAGCGAGACCCTGTCTCAAAAAAGTGAAAAAAAAAAGGGCTGAGTGTGCAGCTCAGTGGTACGACACTTGCAAAGCATGCAAGTGAGAGGCTCTGGGTTTAACCCCTAAGAACCAAAAAAAAAAATTTGAGGCGGAGACTCACTAAATGATGCAGACTGCCTCTGATCTTGAACTTGCAATCCATCTGCCTCAGTTTCCCAAGTGGCCAGGATTACAGGTATGTACCACTGCACCCAGCTGCAGCCCCTTTATTTATTCATTTTTATTTTTTAATTTTGAGACAAGGTCTTTCTAAACTGCACAGGCTGCCCCTATCCTCCAAAGCAAGATCCTCCTGCTTCAGCCTGTTGTGTTGCTAGGATGCATCTCCATGCCTGGCTGGAGTTGAAGGACTTCTTTATATATTCTGAATATTAATTCCTTATCAGATGTATGATTTGCAAATACATTCTCCCATTCTGTGGATTTTCTTCATTCTCTTAACGCACGTAAATTTTTAATTTTGATGGAAGCTATCTTATTTTTCTTTTGTTGTCTGTACTTTCTCTGATGGCATACTTAAGAAACCATTGCCAAATTGAAGATCATGAAGATGACATACATTTTGAGACTAGACTTTACATGATTGGCTGAGGGACTGGAGGTGGTGTGTGAGCAATAGAGAAAAATGAAGAATACATTGCAGGATTTTGTCACAAACATATGAGTAAAATGTGATGGGACTTATTGAGATGGGAAGAGTAGTGGATAAGATGATTTGGAAGGGAAAGGCAAGGCTTCTTTTCTGCCCATGATAATTTTGAGATGATTGTGAGATGAGAAGACAGTTAGAGATACAGCCTGGGGTACAGAGTAGAAGACAGAGTTAGAAGTATAATTTGGAAGTCATGAGCATCTAGATGGCTTCAAAGGCCCTGAGATAACTTGGGGAGTGATTGAAGAAAGAGTTCCAAAGACAAAGCAGGAGCTGCGAACATTCAGAAATTGGGGACTGAAGATGAAGTGGCAGAGGGAAGGGTTGGCAACCCAGCAAAGGAGACTGAGAAGGTATAGTCAGTGAGATAGGAGGGGAACCAAGAGAGTTTGAGGTCCCAGAAGCCAAGTAAAGAAAGGGCTTCAAGAGAGAAATGATTGTCTGTGTTAAAGGCTATTTAGAGCTTTGGCAGAATAGAAGTGTTAGGTGACCTTACTAGAGTGGTTTCATTGGCTGGCAGGAGGAAAAACCTGATTGGAATGGCTTGCAGTTTTTTGTTTTTGTTTTTGTTTTGTTTTGTTTTGCAGTACTGGGGTTGAACCCAGGGCCATGCGCTTGCATGCTTTGCAAGTGCTGGATCACCGAGCTGCACCCCCAGCCCATTTTTTTACTTTTTGAGACAGGGTCTCGCTAAATTACACCTCTGGTTTCGAACTTGTAATTCTCCTGCCTCTACCTCCCAAGCTGCTGGGATTATAGACATGCACCACTGCGCCCAGCTTTGGTTTTCAGTTTTTAATTTTTGCTTCTAAGACAGGGTTTTGCTATTAGCTGAGGCTGTTCTCAAACCCTACTATGAAGTCCAGGCTGGCCTTGAATGCCTCCTGAGTGCTGGGATTACAGTCATGGGCCACCTAGACTAGGTTTTTGTTTACTTGGTTGATTGGTTGGTTTGGGGTTTTTCTTTTTTCATTTTCTTTCTTTCTTTCTTTCTTTTTTTTTTTTGTTTTTTTTGTTTTTTTGTTTTGTTTTGTTTTTTGTTTTTGTTTGTTTGTTTTGTTTGGACTGGGTTTTAATTCTAATTTAATTCCAGAATGGAAAGGGGAAGGAGAAAGAAAGAAAATGGGAAGTACAGAAATAAAGGCAGTGAGTAAAGAGAAGGTTTTAGAGGAATTTTGCTAGAAAGGAAAAGAGAATGAGGCAATGGTTGAAGGAGGCTGTGAGGATCAGGGAGAGGTTTCTATTTTTCTTTTTTCTTAGATGTAAAGGGGGAAATTGATGATGCATGAGAAAGAGGAGAAATTTTGCAGGAACGAAGCCTGAGTAGGTGGATAGGGATGTGAGCCAGTGTACAAGTGGAAAGCTGATCTTGAATAGGAGCAGCAGGGATAATTTAGGGAGCCCTCACACATACTCCAGGGGTAGTGTCTAAGTTCTGGGAGAATGGAGCAGGGCAAGATGTATCTAGTCTTTTCCATCTGTCCATATGGACATCCTCTTTCCCATCTAATGTCCCATCATCAATCCATGTGGATTGCTGCTGTGTCCTCCTCATCTGTACCACAAGGTTTCTTCAAGTCTGCCCGAAATATATGCCATACCTGCTCTGCTCCAGGCCATTGGAGAAAATGTGCCACTGCTTCCTGTGCCTCCCTCAATGATTTCTTCTCTTTTTTTCCTGAGCTATGTTGGGGTGTATCCACGAGGATAGCCACCTAAGGTAAGGCCAGGCTGCTGTGACAGACAGAATGAACAACCCTTCAGTGGCTTGGACAAGATATAATTTACTTTTTGCCTTATAAAATGCTCTAAGTAAGGGCTAATGCTTCAGGTCAGCTGGTAGCTGTGGCTAATGTTATCATCCAGTCACCCAGGTTCCTTCCAGTACTTCCTCCCTTGTCTACATGGTTGAAGCTGGTTCACAGGAACTCCAGCTTGGAGGAAAAGTCGGAAGTCCTTGGACATCTCTCTCTTCCCTTGTGCTAGGTGCTCTCATTTAGTTCTTGGCTTTTCTATCACTAATAACTTTGAAATTTGTCTCTAGTCTGGCCACTCCTCTGAACGTGACATCTCTATTTGGAAGTCAATAGTCTTTTAAAACTTGATATATCCAAAACTGCTCAGTTCTTCTTGCAGTCTTCCCTCTTTTAGTTAGTGACAGTGCCACACTTCCAGTTGTTCAGGCCAGCTAGATCTGTACATACGCAGGTGAGTAGTAAGACACATTTGGAAAACATCTCTCATCTGCCATGTGTAAGTGTGGTGAATGTCAAGGTAATTATGAATATCTCCAGCTTGGAACAGTAATTGATTTTTGTGTGTGTGGTGCTTGGAAACAAACTCTGGGCCTCATATATGCTAGGCAAGTGCTCTACCAACTGAGCTACATCCCCAGCCATTGGAACACTAATCAAAACTGGAAGAGAAGCAAGAAAATGGACACAGACACTGTTGAGAAATGATACTTTTGTTATGTAAAAATTAATTGTATTCATGCTATCAGAAAGGAAGACTTTGGCAGGTCAATTAATTTGTCTTTTCGCTTACCTGAGCTCTTCCACCTCCCAGTCTTCTCCAGACTCCACAGTAGTGTCTGTCTCTGATTTGGGTGGTAATATATAAGTCTTTATACCAATCAACACAGTCTGCTTTTGTTTTCAGGACATAGGGCAAGAAATTTCAGAAGCATTCCCCACAGCCTGAATGGTGCTGATCTTCGTGCGAAGGTTCATGATTACATGTTAGGTTGTGCCTGCGCTGAGCTTCAGATCCTCAGCAACAGAGGGACTCATGTGTTCTTTATTTTTTGTGTGTTCATGATATGCAGAGTCCTCTTAAACACAGGACCTAGAATTTGAAGTATATTTCAGAAATTTTATCTGCATCTTTTGGTTTCTGAGTTTGGATGACAGGTGTTCAACTAGTGAGGGACACTTGGGTTTGGTTTTGTTTTATACTTTTTGGATAGGGTGTTGCTACGTAGCCCAGGTTGGCCTGGAACTTGAGGCCTCCTGCTTCAGCCTCCTGAGTGCCACCATGTCCAACTGATTAAATTTTTTAAAAAACAAAAAGGATTTTTGTTTGGTTTGTTTTTGTTTACAGTGTTAAAGCTCAAACCCAGAGCCTGTACATGCTAGGCAAGTGCTATACCACTGACCTACACCCTACTCCCAAATATGTCAGTTTTAAGTAAAAAAAGAAAAAAAGGGGGGGTAGTGGTGGTGCTAGGGATAGTACCAAGGGCCTTGCACATTCTAAGCATATGTGCTATTACAAGCTATACCTCTTGTTCAATAATTTTGATTTAAAATGGCATATTACCTATAGTTTGCTTTATTTTTAATGTTGTTGTTGTCGTTAGGTGCCATCAAGTCGTGTCTGACTCATAGCGACCCTTATAGGGTTTTCAATGGCTGATTGTTTTTGGCATTGCCTCGGGAGTGGGTTACCACATCCTTCTCCCATTTTTGTGGTGCTGGGAATCGAACTTGGGACCTCAGAGACTACAGAGCAGCACTCTACCAACTGAGCTAAATCCCAGCCGCTTATTTTTAATAGATCATCTTAAATATTTTTGGAGTAATTTTTAAAATATTTAACATCTTAAGTCTGTGTTTTCATATTTATTTTTATTTAATTTTTTACCAAAATATATTAAAATTTGGTGTACTTTAAAAACAATTACACTTTGCAAGTGAAGTGGTGCATGCTTATAATCCCAGCAACTCAGGAGGTGAAGGCAAGAGGATGGCAAGTTCAAGGACAGAAGCAGCTGGCATAATTTAGCAAGACCCTGTCTCAAGATTTAAAAAAAAAAAAAATCAAAAAGTGACCTGGGGGTACAGCTCAGTAGAATGCTTGCAAAAGTATGTGCAAGTCCCTGGGATCAACTCCCCAGTACCGCTAAAAATATATGTGTGTGTATACATACATATATACATACATACATACATACATGTTGTTGTTGTTGTTGTTAGGTGCCGTCGAGTCGAGTCCGACTCATAGCGACCCTTTGTACAGCGGATCGAAACACTTGCCGATTCTGTGCCAGGCAAACCATCTTATTTATGTTTAAGCCCATTGTTGCAGACACTGTGTCAATCCATCTGGTGGAGGGTTTTCCTCTTTTGCGTTGACCTGCCACTCTTCCAAACATGATGTCCTTCTCCAGGGATTGTTCTCTCCTGACTACATGTCCGAAATATGTAAGACGCAGTTTGG
>VMDO01000352.1:296658-322066 GCA_007922755.1 Pedetes capensis | reverse complement strand
GTGCGTCTGACTCATGCCATGGTATTTTCAGTGGCATCATATGGTTGTGAAAGCTGGACATTGAACAAGAGAGACAGAAAAAGAATTGATGCTTTTGAATTGTGGTGCTGGAGACATCTATTGAATATACCATGGACTGCCAAAAGAACCAACAAATCTGTCTTAGAAGAAGTGCAACCAGAGTGCTCCTTGGAAGCAAAAATGGCCAGACTGCGTCTTAACATATTTTGGTCATGTAGTCAGGAGAGATCAATCCCTGGAGAAGGACATCATGTTTGGGAGAGTGGCAGGTCAATGCAAAAGAGGAAAACCCTCCACCAGATGGATTGACACAGTGTCTGCAACAATGGACTTAAACATAAATAAGGTGGTTTTCCTGGCACAGAATGGGGAAGTGTTTCGATCTGCTGTACATAGGGTCGCTATGAGTCAGACTCGACTCGACAGCACCTAACAACAACATATGTAGATATATGAATAATTTTTTTTTCAATTTTTAAATAGCTAATGATACAAAAACAAACGAACACATTAAAAGCTGGATGAAAACATTTTTTCATTAGGTTTGGGTTCAGGTTCAGGTTTAGAAAAAATGCTTGAATCAGAAGGGTTCAAGGTTCCAGTTTGGGTTCAGTTTGAAGCCTGTCTACTCACAGGATTTAAACTGACCAACTGAACCTGAACCAAACCCAAACCTTCTAAATTTTAATTTATTGAACACACACCCAAATCTGAACCCATATTTTTTTTTGTTTTCAGGTTTAAAGCCCTACAATAAACTCATTGTTTCACTTAGCTAGGCTTACATAATTCTTTCTGAGGTTTGTCTGTGCCCTCTCTGTCTGGGGTGAATGGGCATTCTCTTTACAGCTTGCTAGGAAAAGGAGTTTATGCGACACATATAGACCAATAAAATATAATTGAATGGCGAAATGTAAAACCATAGATTGATGGCCAATTGATTTTGACAAGATGGCCATTCAGGGCCTGGGCATGCAGCTCAGTAGTTGGGCACTTGCCTAGCATGAACAAAGTCCTAGGTTCAATACTTAGCACTATACGAAAACAAATTTATTGTTTGACACATAGCTGATACTTTTGCAGGGATTACAGGTGATCACCTGTAATCCCAACACTTGGGAAGCTGAGGCAGGAGGATATCAAGTTCAAGGGCAGGCTGGGCTACATATTGAGATCCTGTCTCAAACAAACAAACAAAAAGAGTGCAAGCACATTCGGTGGGTAATAGAATAGACCTCAGCAGATGGTGCTGGGATAATTGAATGTTTACATGCAGTAGATGAGATTATGCATTGCTGGTGGGATATAAAATGGTGTTGCTACAATGGAAAACCATTTGGAAGTTCCTCTAAAGGCAAAACATAGTACTTTTTGGCCCAGCAATTTTACTCCTAAGTGTATGCCCAAAATATTTGCCAACAAGTACCCCAAAGCCCCAGGTATTAAAAGTTTAGTTGCCAGCCCATGACACTATTGGGAAGTGGTGGAATATTTAAGAGATGAGCCCTAGTGAAAGGAAGTTATGTCATTGGGGGCATGCCCTTGAAGGTGATATTGGGACCCTGGGTCCTTCCTCTCTCTTTGCTTCCCAGCTGACAGGAACAGCTTGCTTCACCATTTACTTCTTGTCATGAGGTGCTGGTTCTCCACAGGCCTAAAAGGCAATGGGGGGGCCAAGGGACCATAGACTGAAATTTCTGAAACCATGGACCAAAACAGACCTTTCATCCTTAATGGTGATTACCTCAAGTATTTTGTTACAGTAATGAAAGGCTAATACATGTCAATGTCCATTACAGCAGATACACATAGTAGAATATTATTCAGCTACAAATAGTAATGAAATACTGATACATTCTACTATGTGGATAAATCTTGTAATCATCATACTTATTTAAGTGAAATAAGCCAGGCATAAAGGGACAAATTTTGTATGATTCCACTTGTTCTAAGTATTATGAATTATATGAATATCTATAATAGGCAAATTCATGACACCGAAAGTACATTAGAGGTTATCAGGGGCTGGGGATAGCAAGGAGTGTGAAATTGTTTCTTATTGTTTACAGTTTCTGTTTGGAGTGGCAAAGATGTTTTGAAAATAGTGGTGATGGTTATACAATGTTGTACCCTCAAAAGTAGTTAAAATAATAAAGTTTGTTTTTATATCTTACCATAATAAATTATAAAGAGAGATAATTTTCAAATGGAAAAATTTGGGAATGTTTTTAGATGCAATGAGAAAAAATAGCATGAGTCAGTAATAGAGCAACATTTTGAATTTTAGTTTTAAGCTCAGTAAGTGAAAGAACATATTTATTATAAAAGCAAATATGATATAAATCCCAAAACAAAGTGTAAAATGATCATATAATTTTTCATAAGATCTTCATGTCTATATGGCAGTAGGGATCAAATAACTCTTTTGGCTTTCCTCCTACTTCTCTGACTTTGTCCTGTGTCATATTTTTAGCCTTCCTGTCTTCTGCTCCTCCATTAAGCATTTCTGATCCTCTAGCTTCTATTTTGACCATCTTCCTCTGTATCTGCCTATGCCATTTTCTTCTTCCTCCTGCTCCTCCTCCTCCTTTTTTTTTTTTTTTTTTTTTTTTTTTTTTTTTTTTTTTTTTTTTTTTTTTTTTTTTTTTTTTTTTTTGTAGTATTTGGGTTTGAAGCCAGGGCCTTGCACAAACTTTGCAAATGCTCTACCACTGAGCTGCACTCCCAGCCCCTATTTTTTTAATTTTGAGACAGGGTCTTGCTAAGTTATGCATGCTGCCTGTGGCCTGAACTTGTGATCCTCCTTCCTCCTGAATCACTGGGATTACAGGCATTTTCCACCAAGTCTGGCTATACCATTGTATTCAGTCCTGGTTTGATGTTGATGACTTCCAAATCTGTATGTCTACTCCATCTTTCCTTCTGAGCTCCAAAACCACATATCCAGTTATTTTGCTCCACAACCACACCTGTACTGAACACATCCCAAATAGATTTTTTTATCCTCAGCAAGTCTCACTTCCTTTAAGATGTTCCTTTCACACTTCCTGTTTTGATGGATAACCCATCACCCCCTTCAGTGCACAGGAGCCAACATCATCTTTCCATCTGTGTTCCTCACTGTCCACATCCAGTTTCCATATCTTATTGACTTGGACCCCAAATCCAGCTCTATTCTCCCAATTTTCTCCATCCCTGCTGCCATAACTCTAGCCATTACATGTGCTGACCTGGACTTCTATAGTAGTCTAACTGGTTTCTTCTCTAACTCAAGGTTTTACCTGGGATTCAAAGACACCCTTCCACCCACAGTAGTTGGAGGCAGAACTCAGTTCATTAACTTTGTTGGGAAAAAAAATTATGTCTATTTTCATTAACCTGTAACTAAAACTTGGTACTTTCTACTAATGTAAACAATGAACAACAGCACCACCGTATTAGCAGTAATTGTAACTTTACTACCAATAGAAATCATATTTTCATGTCACATTTCATGTCACAGTTGTTGAAAATATCTCAAAATATCATTTACAGTCAATAGTTCTTTCAAATATTGTAGTTATTATAAGACCTGCTAGATCTTAAGAAAGCACAATACTATCATATACATTAAAAATATTTTGATTACTGTATTTTAAAGCAATTGGTTTTGTTTGAAATCCTGTGCATTTTTAATAACTACTGAGATATAATTCACATACCATATAATTTCCCATTTGAAGGGTATTGTTCAGGATTGGTGTTGTAACTCACTGGTAGAATGCTTACCTAGTGTGAGGCCCTGGGTTCAATCCCCAGCACTGTAAAAAATGCGAATAATTCACTGATTTTTATATATTCACAGAGTCGTCCAACCACCACCACAATCAATTAAAACTTTTTTTCATGGGCTTGGGGTGTACCTCGGTGGTAGAGCACTTGCCTAGCACGTACAAAACCCTAGATTTGAGTCCTAGAATGTCAAATTTTTTTTCCCCATCACTCCAAAAAGAAACCACATACCCATTAGCAGATACTTACCATGTTTCCTAACCTTTATCCCTTTTGCTGAGTCCTAGGCAACCACTAATCTAGTCTCTATCTGTATGGACAATTCACATAATGGATCCATACAGTATTAATGTATGGTCTGTTGTATCTAGCTTTTGTTTAATGGTGGTGGCGATTGAACTGCAGGGCCTCAGTCAGTGTTAAGCAAGTACTCTACCAACTGAGCTAAAGCGCCAGCTCCATATCTGGCTTCTTTAGTGTAGCATAATGCTTTCAAAGGTCACTCATGCTGTGGCATTTTTCAGTACTTCATTTTCAGCTCAGTCAATAGAGTGCTGTTCTGGGCTCTCTGAGGCCCTGAGTTTGATCCCCAGTACCGCAAAAATGGGAGGACCTGGCAGCCCACTCCTGAAACAATCCCACCCACTCCTGAAATAATCCCAAAACAATCAACCATTGAAAACTCTACGAATAGCACAGAAGCACTGACATAGTACTGGGCATGGCACAGTGTTGGGGAGTGTTTCATTCTGTTTTACAAAGGGTTGCTATGAGTCAGACCTGACTGGACGGCATTTAACAACAGCAGTATTCCCTTTTATGGTCCAATATTCCATTGTATGAATATTATATATCCATACAAAAATATACATATTTATATATGGGGATGCCAAAAATGTATACACATTTTAAGAGATGTTACCTACATGTTATGTTTCAAAGTTGAATTAAATCAAAAGATGGCATTAATCAAATGAATGCTAGCACCACCATGCAACAGGCAGGACAAAGAAAATGGTGGAAGCATGGTTGTCACAGGTTTTTTGTTTGTTTGTTTGTTTTGCAGTACAGGGGATGGAATCCAGAGCCCTGCACTAGGCGAACTCAACCATTGAGCCACACCCCTGGCCCTATTTAAAAATTTTAATCTGGGACAAAAATGTTCCTAAATTGTGCAGCTGCCTCTGGCCTTAAAACTGTGCTCCTCCTGCTTCAGCCTCCTGAGCAGCTGGGATTATAGCTGTGTATCATTGTGCCTAGCCAGGATATATTTTATTCGTCCATCTTTATTTGATAGATATTTGGCTTCTTTCCACTTTTTGGCATTCCAAGTTACACTGCTATGCTGGGACTTAGTGGCTGGTAACTAGATACTCTTCTTAAGGTCCAGAACAAGGCAAAATGTTCTTTCTCCTCTCTTCCTATTCCTAGTCAACATTGTACTGGAAGTCCTAGTTAATGAAATAAGACAAGAAATGGAAATAAAGGTATACTGACTGGGAAGGAAGAAATAAAAATTGATAAAATTGGACCTAGTAAAAGAAGTGGACCATGCTGCCTATTTCCTGTGGTGAGCGGGGCAGTGTTAAGAACAGAAAGGGCAGGAAATGGCAAATTCTATCCAGAGGGTAGAGTTAACTTGAAATTGGGTTCTCGCTCTCTCTCTCTGGGATGGGATAGCCCTAGTACATCCTCCTGTGGATCTTGGGGTAGAAAAGGGGTTACTTTTCTCACAGAAAGGTTAGAGAAGAATAGTGGGCAGAAGAGAGCCCAGAAAGGATGTTGAGAATATGGGCCAGAAAAGTGGTGGAGGGTAAAGGGAATAAAGAAGAGTTCTCGACTTCAGCACTGGGAAAAATTAGAATTTCCCATTACAGTAGCTCCATCTGTAAGTTGCCTGGCCATAAAATTTATTAACCAATCAGGACATATTTGAAAGGGAAAAGGAGACATTATTAGTAATTATGTTAAGTCAGGTGCACTGGTACACCCCTCCAGTACCAGTAACTAGTGAGGCAAAGGCAGGAGGATCTCAAGTTTAGGGTAAGAGGCAGTCTGCACAACTTAACAAGACCCCATCTCAAAATAAAAAAAGGGAGCTGGAGGTACAGCTCAGTGTTAGAGCTCTTGCCTAGCATGCATAAGGTTCTGGGTTTAACCCCCATGTACTGGAAAAAAAATTATGCCAGAACTACAGATAAAACTGCGTTTCCCAGGGGAAATTGAAATGTTATGATTCCAATTAATGTCTCTTTTTATATTTTCTCAGTTTGCTATAATTAGAATGTAATGTTTTCAAAATAGAAATACATAGTCAATTAAAAGACATACATATAGTCTATTTTGGGAGATGAAGTAGGAGCTTTAAATGCTAATAGATTACTATGAGATTTGTGGAGGGAAATATGCACAAATGTTTTCCAAGGAAGATTATTACTTTTGTTATTGTTTTTTAATTATTTGAGCCAGGGTCTTGTTATCTAACATAGGCTGCCCTGGAACTCTTGATCCTTCTGTCTCAGCTTTGAGAATGCTAGGGTTACAGGTGTGGTGGCCACATCTTGCTTATTCTGCTGTTTTTGTAAAGGCTGAGCTAGATCAGCAAAAGCTGGGAGTATAGGACTGAGGTGAAGAGAATTTAAACCAGGCTAATAGGTTACACATTTTAAACAAATACTCAATAATTAGGTATGTTGTTAAATCTGTACCCTTTCATCAGTTTTAGAGGGCTACAAAATTAGATGCAGGTTAGAATCATGTATGGATTGTGATCAAGAGTTCTCAACGCAGCTCAACCATGAATCTAATCCACACGTGATTCTAGTACACACCTAATTTTGTAGCCCTCTAAAACTGTTGAAAGGGTGTAGGTTAGATTCAACAATATATAGTAGGTTGGTAAAGTTTCTATGAGCTCTTTTACTTTGTAGCATGACAGAGTAAATTTATAACAATGTGATGTACAAACTGAATGCTAGGTGGTTTCTTGTGTTTGTGTGGTAAAATATACATATTGACTGACAACTTTAATAATTTTTAAGTACATACTTGTATGTCATTAGGTACATTCACATTGTATAACCATTGCCACAATCCTCCAGTGAATTAATTTTAAATAATTTTAGCCTGAGGGCCAAAAAAAAAAAAAAGTTCTATTTGATGTAAGAGGAACCACACAGATGTCTCAACACAACTATATACGTGAAGCTATTTAGACAGTAACATGCAAATAAGTCAACTTTAGCACTAGATTGGGATGAGAGAATTGGGAAGAGAAAAAGGAATTAGTCATGGTACCAGTGGGGAAGAATTTGATCCTCAGTATTTTTTTTTTTACATTTTGTCCATCTGTGTATGTTTTAAATATATAACAGCTAAGACTGAGCTTTACTATATGATAAGGACTGTCTCAAGAGGTTTACCCATTACACATTAACTCCTTTGGTCCCCCAGACAAGCCTGGGAGGTGGGCACTCTGTTTTACAGATAAGGAAATTGAGGCATAGACAGACTGGATAACTTGCTCAAGGTTTCATAGCTATTAGATAGCAAAACAAGGATTGACAATGGCACTAAAACTTCTGTCTTAAAACATTCACTCTTCCTCATGTTCTAGATCTTGCATCTTTGACCTCTTGGAGATCAATCCATTCAAGGACATCTAAGGTGTCTTAACAGCGTGCAGTAATGCATTCAATGGATATGGCACCAGTTTTGTAGTAACAGAACTTACGTTGTTTCCAACTTCTGATTTAGAAATAATGCTGCATTTATTAGTCTTACACGTGGCATCTCTCACATGCATGAAAGTATCAGATAAATTTCTTGAAGTGAAATTACAAGGTCAAAGGGTATATGCTTTTAAATTTTGATTTGTTGAAAAACTGCTCTCTGTAGAAACTATATCAATTAATATTGTTCGAAGAATGTAAATGGTGACTATGGTATGGTAAAGTCCACAGAAAGGAGAATGAAGCTTGGAAGGAAGTTTATTTTACTTCAGGTCCTGGACATAAGGTCACTACATACCATGCAGGGCCACAGGGGAAGCATCAGGTTTTGATCAAGTGGCAGAAGACAGGCAGGACGGAAGGTTGGAAGTCTAGGCAGGGAAGATTAAACAGTTTAGGATTGGCTAATCTGAATAATTCTTACAGGCTATGGGCAATGGGGTAGCTTCTATATACCCAGTGCCTGGCTTTGGGATGATTTAGTGCAATGGAAATATAGTCTGTATCTGTTGATTCTGCATCCATCCACAGATTTAACCAACCAAAAATCAAAAATTTCAGAAAAAATTATGGCTGTACTGAACATGTGCAGATGTTTTTCTTGTCATTATTCCCTAAACAATACAGTATGACCACTATTTTCATAACACATTGTATTAGGTATTGAAAGTAATCAAGAGATGATTTAAAATATAAAGGAGGATATGTATAGGTTATTTGGAAGTAACTGTGCCATTTTATATTAAGGATTTGAGCATCCCAGAATTTATTATCCCTGGGAGTCTCAGAACAAATCCCCCATAGGACAACTGTACTGATTTGTGTTAGGTAAATTGGGCAGAGATGTAGAGATTGGCTGGTTTGCATATGAAAGAATGCTTCAAGGAATTCTTTACTATTTCTTAGAAAACGCTATGCCTGAGAGGGCAGTCTCTACCAGGCCAGCAACCACCTTTTTTAAATGTCAAAACACCACAAAACTTGCCCCTCCCCAAATAATAATACATATACTTTCACTGAGGCTGGGATTTAGTTCAGTTGGTAGAGCGCTGTGCTGCAGTCTCTGAGGTCCCGAGTTCAATTCCCAGCACCGCAAAAATGGGAGGACTTGGCAAACCACTCCCAAGGCAATCAGCTATTGAAAACCCTATGAAGGTCCAACTATGAGTCGGATACGGACTTGACGGCACCTAACAACAACAACATACTTTCACTAGCAGCATCTAAGATTACCAATTTTCCTGCATCTTCACCAGTAATATCAAATTATTTAACCTTTGAATTTGATAGGTGAAAAATAACATCTGTACAACAAATATTAAGTTCTTATAATTTGTCAAGTGCTGCTTATATGTTAGGAACAAAACAGTGAACAAAACAAAGCTCTTACTTGTGAAGTATGTGTGAGGTGCTGAGTTCAAGCCCCTCAGTTCAAGTACTGCAAAAACAAAAACACAAAAGCTCTTGCCCTCTAACACACTTTACTCTACAAAACTTTAGAAAGACATAGAACTGACTAAATTAAAAAACATTGGTGAGAAGAGTCAATGTCAGAAAGATAGCAATTATTACCAACTCAGTGTAGTAAAGAATCACATGGAGTTTTTTGGGGGAAAGGAAAGGAGACAACTTGACAAAATGTCACCTGAAATAACAAATAGGTATGAACTATGAAAACCTTGAAAAAAAGGGTATTATGAAGATATCTGCTCTGTCAGAAGTTAAAACATACTAGAAAAACAATAGTTGCTAAAATATATAAATATCTGGTAGGGTTGTTTCTTTGTACAGTTCTCAGAATTAAAAAACAAAATCTAGGCCAACATGGTGGTACACCTCTACAGTCCCATTTGGAATGCTGAGGCAGGAGGATCACATGTTTCAGGCCAGCCTGGGCTACAGAATGAGACTCTGTGTCATTGTCTTCCTCCTCCAAACAAAAACTACTTTTGGTTGTTTGGACTCTGTTTCCAGGTGTCATAAGGGTCATCCACATAAATTCAATGTTAGTATGGGGAGGAAACAAAACAACAAAACCCCACAGTGGTCATGGGGGAGGGTTCAAGAGATTACCAGGATTAAAATTTTTTTCTCTATTATTTGGATTTTTATAATAAAAATACTTTCATAATCTACCAATAATGTAAATTTATACAGTATATATAAAACAGTCAAATACAGGGCTGGAAGGGCTGGGATTTAGCTCAGTGGGTAGAGCACTGTGCTGCAGTCTCTGAGGTCCTGAGTTCGATTCCCAGCACTGCAAAAATGGGAGAAGGACCTGGCAATCCACTCCCAAGGCAATCCCGAAACAGTCAGCCATTGAAAACCCTGTGAGGGTCGCTATGAGTCGGATACCGACTTGACGGCACCTAACAACAACAAACAATAGGGCTGGAGGTGTAGCTCAGTGGTATAGCAGTTTACCTAGCATACACATGGCTGTGGGACTGATCCCTAGCACTATAAAAATTAACAAAAAAATCCAAAGATAGAAATGACCATACCAAAGACTGTTGCGGTTTTAGCTCTAGCCCGGCTAAGATTACAGCCAAACCTACAACATAACAAGTTGGTCAGTGGCATAAATGAGGGACTTCGGGAGACCTTCAGATGGTAAAACAGGGAAGGTAAGGTTTATTGGATGCTCCCCTGATGGAGAACAAGGAGCAAGCAGCCCCTATAGAGCAGAGCTCTATGCCCTCTAAGTGCTGGCTCTAAGCCTGCAGCATGGAATGCTGCAGGCTGAGTGCTGGTACAGCTCAGCCTTAAAGGCACAGCCACAGCCGCTGGTGTTCCGTGGAGGTCAGTTGGTCTTGCCTCTCACAGCTCGCCTTCTCTCCCTCCCTCCTTCCCAAGGATGGGAGGAATTGGGAGGCTCTTCGTGGCTTGCTTGGATCCTTCAGCTCTTCGGGGCCCCTGGGCTTGATCCTGCCGGCTTGCTAGACGATCTTGCTGGAGTAGGGAGCGCTGGTCCAGGTGATGGGGTTCAGGTGGCAGTTGAGGGATGGTCAGAGAGGTGAGGGTGAAGGGGGTCCAGGAAGGGTCACATGGTGGGATTCGGCCAATAAGGGCACACATCTGACAGGTACAGCAGGTAAACCGTCATACATGCCAGGTGGGGACAGTTATTACCTGAAAATGCTGAGGGGAGCCAATCAAATTTAGGGTGGTTAGGGCAGGTCAGACTGGCCAGGCGCCATCTTTGCTCACTCGATGGGAGGGGCTAGTATGAGTGAGTGAGATGAGCCCTGGGGTCAACTAGGGGTCAGCCCCTCAGGCTGTCATGAGGGACCCTTGTTGTGGGATATGATTTTTAAAAATCCCCAACAAAAGATTTCTGAAAAAATCCATGTAATTTAAAAATTGATAGGTTCTCTACTTGTTCTTTCAAAGCAGACAAAAAGTACTATTTTCATTACTTGATTTACTAAAATTTTGATGTTTGACATAAAGTCTTTTCTAAGCAATTTAAAATCAGATTTAGTTTATAGAAATTTACCTTGCAACTTATGAGAATATTGTCTAATTTCAAAGGTAGAGGAGCTAATTTTAAAAAATGCCTCAGCCAGGCATGGTGGCACATGCTTGTAATTCCAGTGATTTGGGAGGCCGAAGCAGGAGGACTGCAAGTTCAAGGACAGAGGCAGCCTGAGTAATTTACTGAGAACCTGTCTCATGATAAAAAATAAAAAAGGGGCTGGGGGAGCAGCTCGGTGGTAGAGTACTTGGAAAGTATGCCCAAGGCCACGAGTTCAGCCCCTAAGTCCTATTAAAAAAAAAAAAAAAGAAAGAAAGAAAGAAAAAGAAAAAAATGTATCCAGGGATGGTGGTACTTGGAAGGCTGAGGCAGGAGGATCAACATGATTTCAAGCTCAGCCTGCTCTACACAGTGAGTTCCAGGCCAGTGTGGACTACATAAGAGACCATCTCAAGAAACAAAATCAACAAAACAAAACAAAACAAAAACCAAAAAAGCATCAAAGAGGGCTGAGGATTTAGCACAGTGGTAGAGGACTTGCCTAATACACGTAAGGCCATAGGCTCAATTCCCAGTAGCACAGCAAAAAAATGACAACAAAAAGCATGAAAGAACTAGGCACAGTGGTGCAGGTCTGTACTCACTACTCAGTAGGCTCACTTGAGTCTGGGAGTTCAAGGGTGGCCAAGGCAATATAGGAAGACATGCACTTGGCAGGCTGTATAGGCAGGAGGATCACCAATTCAGGGACAGCCTGGGCTATACAGTGAAACTTTCAAAGCAAAATAAAACTGTAAAGCACTTCTTCATAATGGAGGAGAAAGTTTATGATTTTACGTTCATGAAATACCCACCCAAGTAAGTAGACTGAACAAATGCAAAGACAAATTTCCAGATACTATCTTGCCAATGCTAAGTTGACTCTGATCAATAGAAGAAAAAAGAATCCCAATATTTAATTTACTCTGTCATGAAGTTTTTAATAAGCTATCATTTTCTCACAGGTACACTAGTACATGTAAAAAGACAAATATTTGCTACCAAAGTTAAATACTGTACAATTTATGAAAAATATAATTTTAAGAATTTGTAGGCTGGGATTTAGATCAGTTGGTAGAGCGCTGCGCTACAGTCTCTGAGGTCCCGAGTTTAATTCCCAGCACCTCAAAAAACTGGGAGAAGAACCTGGCAATCCACTCCCAAGGCAATCCCGAACAGTCAGCCATTGAAAACCCTATGAGGGTTGCTATGAGTCGGATACTGACTCGATGGCACCTAACAACAACAATAACAGGAGTAATAAAGGGAAGTATTTAATAGATTAAATAACATTTTACTTTTTAGGAAATTTAATCAGAAAAGTGGGAAATTTCTAAGTAAACACTAAAAATTTTTACTCAAGTCAGTCAAGAGATCTTACCATTTTAGTTTAAGCCTGTATGTACATATCTTTAAAAAAAACAAACAAACCTTAAAAAATATTTTCCAATACAGGTAAGCCTGCTAAAAAGAGTGCATGACTGGGGAAAAAAGGACTATGCTAGAATGTGAAGAACAGGAATATGTTTCTTTTATCTTTGCATCCCTGATTCCTATAATGACTGGTTCAAAATTAAAATGCCTAAACAACAGTTTGTTGCTTTGAACTGAACTGGGGCAAATACACATTTCTACCTTAGGTCCAGGTTTTGATCCATTTTAAGCTCTGCATGTGAATTACCTGAGCTGTTCCTAGTTCTAGCCTTTGACCTTAAATTGAATAAGGCAAGCCAATATGCATACATTTTGTACATCAATTTTCTGATAGTATCCTCAGAACCAAAATGTTACTGGGCTGTGAATCTTTTCTTATGTAGCCTGATTCTTATTTCTCAGATAACACTTAATATTAGTGTGCAAAAATAATGCATTTCCAATGCAGGATAAGTAGGTTCACATGAATAAGAATGGAATAAATGTCTTATTTTTCTTTAACAGATACATAGCATCTTAAATTATTACATAATTAGCAACTTTTAGGACATAATACACTGTATTACAATGCAATATAGTAAGCTTCCATTTTAGGAACAAAAATTTCACATGAAAAATGATTTATTTTAATTCACATAAAATACATTTAGAATAAATCTAAATTTTTAGCACTGAAGTACTTAAAAACAAAAGAGAAAAGCTTTAAGAGGCATATGTCTCCAATCTGTCCAAAACACACATACCCAAAGCTTTTGTAATTATTGATCATCACCTCGTTGTCTTAAATTTCTAGATTTTCCATTTTCAAGTCTTCTCTTTTTGAAGACTGGGGCCACTCCATCTCCTGCAACTCCAAGAGAAGTAACTGTTTTTTCTTTAAATACCATTTTGGGTTCCCCAGTATCAGCTTCTGAAGTTGATACATATTCATTTTCAGTGCCTGGAAGTTCCAAATCTACCTCCTTTCTGGAACGGAAAGCAAAAACAGGACCATTATTTGATAGAATAAGACAAACATTCATATATAACCTATAAGCTACTGATGCCCCAAGATTACCTTTCTAATGATAATACTGGTATAAAGTTTGAAGCTGATCATTTTGGAGCATTAAATTATTTTTGATTTTACAATTTTATGATACTAAATTCTTGTTTAGGTAGACATTCACCAGGAAGAGTCTCATCTATTCTTTTATTTCTATTGCACAAAGGATACATCACCAGAAAATGCCTGTGGTTATGTATGATAAAGAGCACCAGAGTTTAGATAAGGGAGAGGAATTTTTACAAACCAGATTTTTGCCATGGACTGTCAAGACTCTGAAGGCTTACATAACACAAGATGAAAACCATGGAATCTTAATGTCCTAATATAGAAGACTCAATGCAGCTGTTTAACTAGAGCTGGGGATGTGGTTCAGTGGTAGACTGCTTGACTAGCATGCATGATGCCCTGGGTTTGATCCCTAGCTCTACCAAAAACCAAACTAAACCAAACTAGTGCTTTGACTATCTACATGAGTAGTTATAAATAATGAGTTGACTGGCCCTGAAATCAGTACATAATTAAAATGACCCTACCTTCTATATTGTCAATTGCTCTCAGAAAGAGCAAGTAAGTCAGATTACATCCATCAACCTACCCAAGAGATTTTTGAACATGGAGCAGAAAGATCATTATGTTTAAGTCTTTTTAGTGGCTGAGTATATAGAACCTTTTGGGAACCACATGTCATCCAATATGGAGAAAGGAGTTTCGTAGAGATAGAGAATTAAGCTGGCATGCAGAGAAAAAACAGAGATGGGAGATGGAGAATTTGTTTTGAAAACATGCTTTCTACGACTTTTCTTGTATTAAAACTATGCATAAAAAAAAAAAAAAAAAGAAGCTGGGGATGGTGGCTTATACCTGTAATCCCAGCAACTAGGAAGGAGGATTCCAAGTTTAAGGTCAAAGGCAGCCTGCGTAACTTAGGGAGTCCCTGTCTCCAGATTTAAAAACATAAAAATAAAAAAAATAAACGCCAAGGGAGCAGCCCAGTGGTAGAGCACTTGCAAAGAAGTGCGAAGCCCTAGGTTCAACCTTCAAGTACCACTCGAGAAAAAAAAAAAAGGTAATAAAGTATTAAGTATCAAATACCATTTTTGTTTGTTCTACACCCTATTTTCCCTCAGACTGCTTTAAAGAATGCTGGTAACCACTTTAGTTGATAAAGTATTAATTCTCTCTCTCTTTCTGTCTGGAGACAGGGTCTTATCTACGTAACCCAAGCTGGCCCTGAACTTGCGATCCTCCTGCCCCTGCCTCCCAAGTGCTGGGACTACAACTCATGTGGCATCCCGCCTGGCTTTTTTTCTCATTTTATAGGAGAGGAAACAGAGGCTTAGAGAAAGTTTAAATAACTCTGTCAGACCAAACTGTTATAAAGAGGTAGAGCTTGAATTAAAAGCCAAGCCTATCTGACCCTACAACTACATTCTTTTCCCTATATCACTCTGCTTCAACACAAAACTAAACTTCCATTAAGCCAAGCAGAGAGACTTAAGTAATGTAAGTAATGAAGAGTAGCAGGGTTTGGTCATTAGACAAATCATTTTCTGTCCAAGAAATTTCTTTGACTCATTTATTTCACAAAAGTGGATATATCTGTCCCACAAAGTAGTTTGTATTTAAAGGAAAAAAGGCAAGTTTCTACAAGTAACATGTACTTCAGAACATACGCCTTCTTTTCAAATAACTTGGGCAATCATTAAAAATAAAACAGCCGGGCGTGGTGGTGCAGGCCTGTAATCCCACCAGCTCAGGAGGCGGAGGATGGCAAGTTTGAGACCAGAGGCAGTCTGCATAACTTAGCGAGACCCTGTCTCAAAAAAGTAAAAAAAAAAAAGGGCTGGGGGTGCAGATCAGTCGTCCAGCATTTACAAAGCATGCAAGCGCAAGGCCCTGGATTCAACCCCCAGTACCGCAAAAAATAAAATAAAAAATAAATAAATAAAATGACATATCTCTGGGTGAGATGGGAAATGAAGACTTAATTCGTAAACAAATGCTTTCTAGGACTTTTCTTGTATTAAAAATATGCATTAAAGCTGGGCATGTTGGCTCATGCCTATAATCCCAGCTACTCAGGAGGTTGAGATAAGAGGATCTCCAGTTCACACCCAGCCTGGGCAACACAGAAACGCTCTGTTTTTAAAACAGCAAAACAAAACAAATAAGCACCTACACAAAACCAGAATCATTTCCATATTCGACATGCGAAAATTATAAAAGTTATACTGGAACTCAGTTTAATTAAGGTGGAAATATCAAACAAAAACCCTTCCCAATCATTTAAAAAACCATTAAGTCAAAAAGTAAGCAAAAACACTGTATTTGCTGGGTATGGTGGCATATGCCTGTACTGCCGGCTGATGGGAGGCTGATGCAGGATGATGGTCAGTGAAAGGCTTTCATCAGCTACATAGTGAGTCTGAGGCCAGTCTGGGCTACACAGTGAGACCCTGTCTCAAGGAAAAAGAACAAACAAAAAACCCAAAATAAATAATATTCACAATATTAAAATGTTTCACAAACAGTGAAACCAAGGAATATTCATTCAAAGTTTATGGACAATAGGGGCAGAACTATATTTAGAGACAAATTAATAGCTTTAACTCTTTTTCATTAAGAAACAGGAACAGACCCTTTTTTCACTTTCTGTCAATATTCTAAGTGGTCACTTGAAGAAAGTAAAAACAAAAAGTGAAGACATAGGAAACGGTAAAAATAAAACCAGAAACAGAAAATCAATCAATAAATGGAAATGTAATAAAACAGACCATTAAATCCAAGAGTTGATTCACTGAGTCCTTTGACAAATCTTATCAAAAAAGAGGGCAAAACCCAAAGAAACTTAAAAGAATGATTTAATAATTTAAGAAAAATGCAAATACACACAGAGCTTACATATTAAAATAACAGCTGTACTGAATGTCTATGTACCAGTTATTCTAGGCATACGAAGTAGAAATATTCTAACTTTATTTTGTTCTTCTATAATGTCTATTTCCTTGGTTCTAGCCCCAGAATTCTTTTGATTATATTTTCCCCTTATGGGAACTACCTTTCCTCTCTTCTCAGTCCACGAGTTGAGTTCAGTTCATGTCCATTCAAAATTCCTAATAGTTCAACATGATAAAAAAAGTTAAGCAGGACTAGTTAGGAACTACTAGTAAAAAAGCACCCTCTTTTTGCTGGGATCTCTAACCTTAAATATGACATAAGACTGAAGTTTTGTTATCAGTTGAGATGAGCTTTTCTGAGATCAGCTCAGAGGAAAGCAGAGCTGAAAAGAGAGAGACATGGACAGAGCATCCTGATAATTTTACTCAGGCCCTGGAATGAGCTACACCTGACACTACTGCATTCCACACACATAAGAATTTCCATAATTTGCAGGCAGTTTAGCTCAGGTGATAAAATGTTTGCTCAGCCTGATGTGGGCTCAATTCCCAGAACTTGCCCCCCTCAACACACAAAGAAGTTCCATAATTTGCAAATGAAAAGAGCACTGGAATGGATTACATATATATCTTACAAAAAAATCAGTAAAGCAAGAACAGTGATCTCATTGGGAATAGTGGCCCACGCTTATAATCCCAGTGACTCAGGAGGTAGAGGCAGGAGGATGTGGAGTTCGAGACCAGAGGCAACCTGTATAACTTAGTAAGATCCTGATTCAAAATTAAAACAAAGTAAATGAGAATTAAAGAATTAAAAAAATAATAATGGGCTGAGGGTGAAGCCTAGTGGTAGAGCACTTGCAAAGTATGTGCAAAGTCCTGTGTTCAAGCCCCAAATACTGCAACAAAATAAAACAACAACAACAAAAAACCCCAGTGATCTCTCACTAAGTATGGATCCTGATAACTGTGCTTTAGAGATAATGTGATTTTTAAATATTGTTTGCTAAGAAATAAAATTTAGCATGTCAGAATGAATCACATTAAGGTGCGCATTAAAAATTTCCAATAAAAAAAAAAATAACATTTAGCCAGGCGCAGTGGCTCACTCCTATAATCCCAGTGACTTAGGAGGTGTAGAGGCAAGAAAATTGTGAGACCAGAGGCATTCTGTGTCATTTAGTGAGGTTCACTGGTACTGCACTTGCAAAGCATGCAAGCGTGAGGCTCTAGGTTCAACTCCCCACTACTGCAAAAAACAAAACAAAAAAAGAAATTATAGGTGATCTCATTGAAAAATCTTTTTATGTTATAATCTATATGAATCCGGATAAAAAACCAGGTTTTAGAAAAGTAAGTTCCTAGAGTTACTGTGGGGCTGGGATTTAGCTCAGCTGGTAGAGCACTGCTCTGAAGTCTCTGAGGTCCCAAGTTCGATTCCTAGCACCACAAAAATGGGAAGGATGTGGCAATCTACTTCCGAAACAGTCAGCCATTGAAAACCTTATGAGGCTTACTATGAGTCAGGCATGACTCAATTGCATCTAACAACAACAGAGTTACTGTAATAATTGTAAGAATGTAAGCATAGTTAGGAAGTTTGCTAGGATTTTAAAAACAAAACAAGATTATAAGGAAAAAGGTAAAATTTCAAGGTAGCAAAAACTTAAGTCATTCTGAGAAGAGGGCGAGGTGATACACATCTGTAATGCCTGAGTCCCACCACTCAGGAGGCTGAGGCAGCACCATGAGGACTGAAGTGAGTTCAAGGCCAGCTTGGTTTACACAGAGGGTTCCAGTACAGCCTGGGCTAAACAATGACACTCTCAAAAACAAACCAAACAAAAACTTGAAGTCATTCTGGATCAGAGTGTAGTGGCACATGCCTATATTCCCAGCACTTGAGAGACTAAGACAGGAGGATTGAGAGTTCAGGGCCACCCTGAGTTACAGAGAGAGTCTGTTTTTTTTTTTTCTTAAAAACTTGAGGAACAAAAGTTAATTTGTTTTTCTTCAAAGTGGAAGGAAGAGTTCTAGTGCCAGAACAAAGGGAATGAGACATTTATAGAAGAGTCAAAATAAAATTAAAATCTTAATGCTGTAACTGTTCCTCAAAGACTAAAGAGAGGATACACTAACAAATATAAAAATAAGTTTCAACCTCTTGGTAAATAAAAAAAACTAAAATACTTCTTGTCAAATTAGAAAATACTTAAAAGCTCATTAATAATGCTGGGAGTATTTAAGGGATAGGAACTTTCAGAAACTACTCATAGAGTATAAGCTGGCATGTTTTCTGGAAAGTAACTGGGCACTGTATAGTAAAGTTTTAAAGCCAGACACAGGCAAGGTGTTGCATAGCTATAACCCAGTACTGGGGAGGCTAAGGAGTGAGGATTCTGAGTTTGAGGTCAGCCAGGGTTACACAGCAAGTTCAAGATCATCTTGGGCCACATAGTCTGTTTCAAAAAAAGATTTTAAGCCAGGCACAGTGGTGTGTGACTATAAGTCCAGTACTTTGGGAGGATCATGAGTTGGAGGGTAGCCTGGGATACACAGTGAGTTCAAGGTCACACATGGTAAGATTTTGTCTCAAAAAAACCCAAAAAACAAAAAGAAACAACAAAAACCAAACAAAACCCTAGTGTCCCCAAACAAAAACCAAACAAAGATTTAAAAATATTTCTAACCTTTAAACAGGTATTCCACTTCTATAAACTGTCAGAATGTGCACAGAGAATATCCATGTAATAATCCAGAGTTTATTATAAAAACAAAAAGTGGAGAACTAAGCGTCCAAGAAAAAGATGAATAAAATCAAGATATCTGAAAGATGAAATATTACACAGCAATTAAAAGTAATGTTTACAAAAATTTTAACATAGTAGGAAAATAATAATATAAAATGGGAGAATGATAAAAACCAGGAAAAAAATACTTCAAAATGTCAATATTATCTCTGGATAACTGAATAATGAAGTTTTTTTTTTTTTTTTAACTTTTCTTTATTTTTGAAAGTTTTCTACAATTTTTTTTTAAAAAGAGGGTGAATCTCCCTTAAGAAATTAGGTTAAGCTGGGCAAGGTGGCTCATGCCTATAATCTTAGTGACTTGGGAGGCAGAAGTATTGTAAATTTGAGGCCAGAGGAAACCTGTGTAACTCAGTGAGACCTTGACTCAAAATAAAAAATGGGCTTGGGGTGCCACCCAGTGGTAGAGCACTTGCAAACTATGTGCAAGGCCCTGGGTTCAACCTCTAAATACTAGGGGCGGGGGTGGGGGGAAAGAATAGCGGCATCACAAAGGTAACAAAAAGAAATCTCAAGTTTGAAGTATAGGAAATGTTGGCATAGTCAGGATCATATTCCTATTGTAAATGACTGAAGTGCTAAAGTAATGGAGCAGTCTACTTTTATAACTTCAATGTATAAAGAGTCAATGTACTTATTGTAAGAACTGGTACTGTTATTAGTAGCACTAAATACGTATTTCCTAATATTTCATTAAGCAATACAAACACAACTTAAACATTTCATAATAACATCTTTATAGCTCTTCTCAGCTATATTACGTCATACTAGGGAATCATCCAATTAAAATAGTATATATATATACCTGTATAATACTTGTATTATTAGAAAAATAAATATATAAATTGTTGTTGTTGTTGTTAGGTGCCGTCAAGTCGGTATCAGACTCATAGTGACCCTCTGTACAACAGGGGAAACACTATTGTCAGTGCTTCTCTGCTGTTCATAGGGTTTTCAATGGCAGATTGATTTTTGGGAGGGGGTTGCCAGGTCCTTCTCACAAGCCCACAGCTTCTGGTGTTCCTGGGTGGTCTCCCATCCAGGTATTAACCAAGCCCGACCCTGCTTTGCTTCCGAGATCTGACGGGATCGGATGCCACAAGGCTATGGCTGCAGGCATATATAAATTAGAAAAATAAAAACCACTCTACAAATAAAAGAAATTATATATATATACACACACACATATACATTTTATTTATTTACTTATTTATTTATTTTTTACAGTGTTGGGCATCAAACCCAGGGCCTTGCAAGGCAAGTACTCTACCATTGAGCTACATCCCCAGCCTCTGACTAAAATTTATGGAAGTACTAGGATGTACAACATTTGTAATAATATTGGAATTAAAGTTTCAGGTACTTACTGAGACTCAACTTCTTGTTTAATTTCTTGCCATTCTCCGTATGGGTTTGATTTTTTAAGAGTTTTGGATTTTTCTTCATTTGGACCTGATGAATTCTGTTTTGGGATACTTTTTTCTTTCTGTATTGCTGGGTGAGCTCTTTTGTCATTGTTTTTATTTTTTTCCTGAAATATAAAAGCCAATAAATAACATACCTTAAGCACAACTACCAGTACAAAACCAAAATTTCTTTAACTTCTTTAAAAAGTCTTATTATATAAATAATAATACATTAGCTTACTTAATAGTGCTTACATAATGCAATAAATATACCTGAAAGAACTTTTAATCTCTAAACAGGTTTTTTTTTTGCAGTCCTGGAGGTTGAACCCAGGGCCTTGCGCTTATATGCTTTGCAAGTGCTGGACCACTGAGCTGCACCCCAGCCCATTTTTTTACTTTTTTGAGAGAGGGTCTTGCTAAGTTACGCAGACTGTCTTTGGTCTCAAACTTGTGATCCTCCCGCCTCCGCCTCCAGAACTGCTGGGATTACAGGCATGTGCCACCGCACCTGGCACTCTGACCAGGTTTTTTATGTCCAAAATTTTAATATACTATGTTCAATACTGCTTTTCAAAATAATATAACATGATCCCATTAATGTCATGAGGTCCACAATTAAAGACATGTAAATAAAACTTTTATTCTTTTTTTCTCCCAATAATCTTATTATTCTCTTTTCTTACCTAATATATATACCCAATAGTTACTTCCCTGTACATTGTGCCCCTTCTGAATTTGACACCATGTTCTCAGACCTTTATACATCTATTTTTTTTTTTTTTTTTTTTGAGACAAGGCCTCACTATATAGCTCAGTTGGCCTTGAACTTGTGATGCTACTGCCTCCCCTCCTGAGTGACAGATTATGGGGGTGCACCATTATGCCTAGCCTCTGTTAAAAGCTTAACTAAAATCCACCCTCACTTTTAGGGCATGGCCAGAGCCTCACTGGCTTATACAACTAGCAACTTTGTTTGAATTAGTAGGGCAGCAGGAAACCCCAGAAAAGCCCCTAGATGAGGTTGTTGCTTTACAGCATGTCTTTCACCCAGTTCACTAAGTGGGCAATGCACTGGATTTAGTATTTAGTATTGTAGTACTAGGAGAAAGCTTACACTTGTTCTCAGCAATCTTGACTGCTGCTAGGCCATGACTTTCTTTTTTTCTTTCCTTTTTTTTCCTTTTTTTTTTTTTTTTTTTTTTTTTTTTTTTTTTTTTTTTTTTTTTTTTTTTTTTTTTTTTGGTACTGAGGGTCTGAACCCAGGGCATTGCTCATATTTGCAAGCGCTCTACCACTGAGCCATACCCTCAGCCCCCTTTTTATTTTTTATCTTGAGAGAAGGTCTCACTAAGTTACGCAGGCTGCCTCTGGTCTCAAACTTGCCTCTGCCTCCCAAGTCAGTGAGATGGATAGGTGTGCACCACTGCATCCAGTGTGACCTTTTTAATACAATAGTTTTCACTGAAGTATAAAATGTTGTGATACTTTATGTTTTCTTAGGCAATAAAGATCGTCTTTGAGGATCAACCACTTTCTATAACTGCTTTCTTTCATTCTTCCTTACATGATCCCATGACCTCTAACCATTACTCTACATTCACTGATGACTTAAAAGTACCACCAGTATGCCGATGATACTCAAATTAGTAGTTCTAGTCTAGATATTGAAACTAGCCTATTCAGACAGCTCTCTGAATGTTACAGAGGCTTCTCAAAATTAGGTATAAAATGAACTTAGGGTCTTGTTCTCAAACAGATTATCAGTAAATGGCAATACCATTTATTCAGCCATCAAAATATAGTACCTGCCCCACCCCATCTTTAGGGATATGTTCCAAGCCCCCCAGTGGATGCCTAAAACCAGACAGTACTGAACCCTACATATTTTTTCTATAGATACATCCTTATGGTTACGTTTAATTTATAAATCAGGCACAGTAAGAGATTAACAATAAAATAGAACAATCATAATAACATATTATAATAAATTTCATTATGCCACTCAAAATGGCATACAATTTAAAACTCAAAAATTGTTATTTCTGGAATTTTCCATGTATTTTCAGACCATGATTTACCAGGGATAACCCATACTACAGAAAGTAAAACCAAGGATAAGGGGGAACTAAGAAATATGTCTTGGCTTTATTTTCTATCTTACACAAGAAAATTGAAGAAGGCTTATATAACTTTCTTTTAAACTGATGAACTTCTGTGAAAAGTAAATCAAGAACCTACCTTAAATTTTATTGTTAGCTTTTTTCTTTCTGCAGAGACCTCTCCTGCTGCTTTCTGTTCCCCATCAGAATCACTATGTGAATCTGATGATTTAGATTCTTCTAGGGGAACAAATAACTTTTCACCGACCTTACCAGAAAGCACATCACCAGTGTGTGGGATGAAATCATCAGGCTTTTCCCATTTGGATTCTGCTCAACACATGTTAATAGTAATCTTATTTAGTTGGCAATTCTACTCAGAAGTAATTCCAATATAATACTTTCTATTACTTACAATTATTAAGTGGTAATTATCACACTAATTTCACACTACTACTTGATAAATAAAAGTTCCGAAACCTTTACTTGTTGTATCTTTGAGAAACCAATTTCAAACACCCTGGATTTACCAGATGTATAAACTCCAACTCCAACAGTAGAGAGACTAAAGAATTGGATAATGCTTTTGACAATTTATCTGACAATTATGAGACACATCATAATAAATACCACACATGAGATTTTCTGGAATTTACTTATTGTAAAGATTTCCTTGGAAGAAGGATCTGGCAACCCACTCCCAAAAAACCATCAGCCATTGAAAACCCTATGAATAGCACAGAAGCACTAACAATACTGTTTCAGCCTGTTGTACGTAGGGTCGCTATGAGTTGGACTCCAACTTGACAGCACCTAACAATAACAGCAACAAAGATTTCCTGGGATCTTCACAAAGTGAAATCACATAGTGAAGACTGAATGAATATAATGTGTCATTTTTATAGTGCATAAGGGGAAATCTCAAGTGAACTCTATTGCCATCTAGTGGTTCAGTGGATTTTTGGTAAAATAAAAGCATTTCTATTGTTTCGTAGTTATTCTCTATTTTTAGTTTAATAAAAAAGAGAGATTGTAGAATTTATTCTCCAACTGAGACAGTTTTAAGAGTGAAAGGAGCTGCTATTAAGATATTAGGCTGATCAAGGTATAAACCAAAATCATTCAGGGCAAATCACTATGTAGAGCTCTTTAATACATGTGTTAATGAAAATCGTTATTTTCCTTACTACATTTCACACAAGTAACAAAGATAACTTTAAAGATAAAAGTAATTTATTAAGCATCTACTATGTGCCAGGCACTGTTTTGAGAACTTTATAGATATGTGACCCTCACAACCACACACAGAGTACATACGATCATCTCTTTTTACTGAAGATTAACTATAGAAAGGCTCATGACATCACTGGCAAGGGAAGAAGCTGTGCATTGAACTTAGATCTGTTGAGTTGCAAAGTCCTACTATATCATTGTTATTATTTTACTTATTAGTATTTTAACAGTACTGGGATAGAAACATGCTACTCTTGTGCAGGTGAAGTAACTGCTTAGAGGCTAAAAAGGTGGTTTCTTCCTAAAAGATTTAATGCTGTGTAGAGGGTTTTGGATAGTAGGAATTAAAAATAAATAAACACCCCTCCCAAAGTTACATCAATACTGCAGCTATTCTGGTAAGCTTAACTGCAATAGGAAACCAAGCACAATTACTTTAAGACTAGTTTTAGGAAATTAAATTAGATAAAATATTAATTTACAAAATATAATCAGATAATTGCATTTTATAAATATTTATATAAAAGCATTAAATCACTGTGAAAATTTGACAATTTTAACCACTGCTAAAATGGCTTCAATTTTGCTTCTTTAAAAAGGAAAAAGAAATTTCAGTGGCTAGGGGTGAAGTTCAACAGGAGAGTACTTGCTTAACATGGTTTCATTCTCCACATGGCAAAGTGAAATAAAATATAGGTGATCTGTAAGGTACCTTCTAAAAAAGCAATTATATTTCCAAAATAATCATAATAAAAATCAGTAATTCCAGAGAAAGTGGAAGCTTTTTTGAATTTGCAAATGCCTTCTCAAATGAGAATAGCTAATGCACAATAAAATATACTATAAATAGAATTTTTTTTTGATTTTCCACTATACTACTGTTTTTAAATTAGAAAAAAGTAATACATGCTTGCTATGAAAATGTATACTATTACTAACATTCCCCCAGTTCAGATGATTTATTAATAAACTAATAAGCAGTTTCTTTTTTTTAAACCACATGTAATTGCCAGGTCTATTTCCTGAGCACTCTAGTCAGCTAGTGTTTACTATTGTTGTTGTTGTTAGATGCTATGGAGTCGGTATCCGACTCATAGCGACCCTCATAGGGTTTTCAATGGCTGAGTGCTTCAGGATTGCCTTGGGAGTGGATTGCCAGGCCCCTCTCCCATTTTTGCAGTGCTGGGAATTGAACTTGGGGCCTCAGAGACTGCAGCGCAGCACTCTACCCACTGAGAACAAGAGAGACAGAAAAAGAATTGATGCTTTTGAATTGTGGTGCTGGAGACGTCTATTGAATATACCATGGACTGCCAAAAGAACCAACAGATCTGTCCTAGAAGAAGTACAACCAGAGTGCTCCTTGGAAGCAAAAATGGCCAGACTGCGTCTTACATATTTCGGACATGTAGTCAGGAGAGAACAATCCCTGGAG
>VMDO01000352.1:276012-296558 GCA_007922755.1 Pedetes capensis | reverse complement strand
GAGTCGGACTCGACTCGATGGCACCTAACAACAACAACAATAAGCAGTTTCAGGCACAATTTAGACAATTAAGATAATCAAAGGTAACACTTACCCCCTGTTTCTGTATTATAGTAATAGCTATACCCATCTTCGCTCAAACCTTCTACCCAAATGGCCTTCACTGTTGTCTAACAGGAGGAAAAAAAAGAAAGAAACAAAATCTAGAATAAACTGAAAATAATGATGATGGCTATGCACTGAATACGAAGGCAGATTTAGCTACCCATTCTTTTCTACCTGACACATGGAAGTTAGGGGTGGTGATACAGAACATGGCTAGGCAGTCAAGTTTCTGCTAATCATGTACCAACTTTCACGTAGATAATGTATTACCTCTGAAAGCCAGGTATTTCTCTCAGATGGGCAGGGACATGCATGCAAATAACAAATGACTGCAAATCAAATAACAAGATTTACCCTGCATAGGGTTTTTGGATAGACATTAGGATTTCATCTCCATCTAGCCCTCTAACAAAAGGATTACAGGGAGACAGAAACAAAGATAGGGGGTGGGGAGATATTTATTTGGAAATAAATTTGCTTACCAAAATTCTACAAAAACCCCAGAATCCAATCACATTAAAGAATAAAGCAAAAACAGTATGAATGTACTTCAGTTACCTTTTTTAAGTTTCCTTGAAATCCTTCTGGTTTCTCCCACTGAGAAGCTTAAAGCAAAACATATTGCATTTATAAAATCATTTTGCTAAAAAAAAACAAAAAAAAAAAAAAAAAAAAAAAAAAAAAAAAAAAAAAAAAAAAAAAAAAAAAAAAAAAAAAAAAAAAAAAAAACAAAAAAAAACCCTCCAAAAAATTTAATTTGGGAAAAGCTTACAAGATAGTCATATTGTATAAAATACTATAGGAATAGTTTTAAACATAACTGAAAAAGAAAACATACATACATCCCAGCAGTATTATGTAGTAACATATATGAGTGCTATGTAACCAAGAAGAAAAAACAGGCTGAAGGATTAAAAGCTACTGGAACATACACAGGAATTATTAGAGCTAGGTAGGGCTTCTTTCAAAGACTTCATGGAATTTAGGCTTGATAAATTTTGAAGGGGGCTGGGATTTAGCTCAGTTGGTAGAGCACTGCGCTGCAGACTCTGAGGTCCCAAGTTCAATTCCCAGCACCGCAAAAATGGGAGAAGGGGCTGGCAATCCATTCCCAAGGCAATCCCGGAACCGTCAGCCATTGAAAACCCTATGAGGGTCGCTATGAGTAGGATACCGACTTGACGGCACCTAACAACAACAACAACAATAATAAATTTTGAAGGAGGAAGGTAGCTTTTTGTTATTTTGGGGCAAAGGAGAGTGAAAGATGGAATGAATAGTGACTCAGAAGAGGAAAAAGATGAAGTATGTGGGAATTAAAAACAAGTCATCACTGAGGGCAAGAGTATTTGAAGTATGATGGTGAAGAAAGGAAGCAGTAGATGGAAAAATAAATCATTTCTAAGTAAATGTTTAAAAGACTTCTCAAACCTAGTACATAATTATTTATGGTATCTTCATTATTCAACTACAATATGTATTTCACTTAAACTGTGAGTGCAAATAAACTGTGAGAGATGATTACTATTTGTATGTAGTCCCAAACTCATTATGATTCCAAAGATCATAATTACAATATTATTATTATCCAAAGCTTTTCTCCATGACTAACTTTTTGACTTCAGTTTCTACCTTCCTCATCATTCTTAACTTTTTTGCTGGCTTTTCTTCTATCTGTTCCTTTAATATATGTAATCTTCACGTTTATTTCTTGCTCTATTCTCTATAACCTCATATACTCCTGAAGGTTAACATATTACCTACATCACCAAGTTCAATTTAGCTACCTAACTCCAGGCTCTAATTAGCTATAGGTACCTTAAACAAACTCAACACATCCAAAACTGAATTCATTATTGTCTCCCTGAAGTTTATTTCTGGTTCCTGTATTTTATATTTTAGCAAAGGGTACCATCATTCTCCAACCTCTCCTTAACAGGGCTCCAATGTACTTTTCCAGCCTCATTCTTCTCTCGTGGTATCTTCAAAGAATCTTGTTTTACCACCACCAGATGATTCTCTATGCCTCAAACTTTCATTTTTTTTCTTTTAGTTTATATGGTTCCATCTATCTGAAATGCTGTGCCTTCCACTGAAATTTTATACAATCAAAATACTTATGGTAAACTGTGTCAAGCACTGTGGTAAGTGCCAGAGATATAAATGGGGAGTAAGATATTCTTAATGTCCTTACAGATCAGTTCAAAAGTAATTTTGTGATAATCTCAGATCCACATAACCACAATTAATTCCTCTTTTGAGCTACCATATAATCTTTAAATTACATTTCTATTATATGTTGTTGTTGTTAGGTGCCGTCGAGTCGGTATCCGACTCATAGCGACCCTCTGTACAACAAGGGAAACACTATTGTCAGTGCTTTTCTGCTGTTCATAGGGTTTTCAATGGTAGATTGATTTTTTGGGAGGAGGTTGCCAGGTCCTTCTCCCAAGCCTACAGCTTCTGGTGTTCCCAGGCGGTCTCCCATCCAGGTACTAACCAGGCCCGACCCTGCTTAGCTTCCGGGATCTGACAGGATCGGATGCCACAGGGCTACCGCTGCAGGCTTTCTATTATATAGTACCTTAAAATTCCTCCTTTTATCAAGCTTCCTTATTTCTGGCATTGAATTTTATATCTGGAGAGTATAATTTGCTTATTCCAGAATGTATATAGAGTAAAAATTCCAATATATGTAGTTTTTAAGAAAAACAAAAAGATATTTTTGATATTTCTACTGAAAAACACCACTGTGTAGTTTATCGAAACTAATATCTATTATGAAAGAGGAACTTTAGCATGTTAGTCAACAAAGCTAAAAAGCTGGGCACAGTGGTACACACATATAATCCCAACAACTGAAGAGGTGGAGCTAGGAGGATTATAAGTTCAAGGCCCAGAGGCAGCCTGTGCAATTTAGCAAGACCTCATCTCAAGATAAAAAAGGAAAAACAAGTGAGGGTGAAGCTCAGTGGTAAAGCACTTGCAAAGTATGCACAGGGCCCTGGGTTCAGCTACCTAGTGCCATGGGAGGGGAAAAAAAAAAAAAGCTAAATAAAAAGGAAATCAGTTTCTGGCTCTATTGCTTCAGGAGAGAAAATTTCTTCCACAGAACATTTTATTTTAAGGACTCATAAATATCAAGTGGATTTGAAAGGCTTTATTTCCAGGTAAAATGCATTATTTCTATGTGGTTCATACTTTCAAAAGATTTTATTGAGAAAATATAAAGATTATTTGTAAGGAATGTAATATTAAGACTTTAAGGATGACACTGAGTCACAATAAGAAGGGTAGTTTTATTAAAGTGCACCTAATTTTCTAAGCTTTATGGCAAAAATGAAGTTGTGGCTTTTCATTGCTTAATGTTCCAATATTAAATAAAAATCTCAACACAAAATAAACTGTACTGTTCTACCAATGGAACTATTCTCTACTAGTTCTATGTCTAAATGACTTACCTCCTGTGATGAGATCGTAATAGTAATGGTGCCCATCAGAGGTCACGCCTTCTATCCATCTACCCTTTGTAGAGTCTTTTTTCTTTTTTTTTTTTTCTTTTGGTTGATTTGATGCAGGGGTGGGTGGGAGAGTGCTGACTACTGGTGATGTGCTTGGTTCCGAAATTTCTAGAAAAAAGATGAGAGAAGAGTAAAATAGTCAAAGTAACTTTTTGTTTTTCACCATCACAAATGTTTAATGTTATTCCAATCAAAAGCCTGAGAAAACTAGTCTCAAAGGTGCATAATTGTAATTCCAGTTACTTGGGAGGGTAAGATGAAATGAATCTGAGTTTAAGGTCAGCATGGACAACAAAGTGAAACCTCATTTCAAAAAAAAAAAAATTCTTTTTGCAACTTTGCATGTTGTTGTTAGGTGCTGTCAAGTCGGTACCCGACTCATAGAGACCCTCATAGGGTTTTCAACAGCTGTTTCAGGATTGCCTTGAGAGTGGATTGCCAGGTCCTTCTCCCGTTTTTGCGGTGCTGGGAATTGAACTCGGGACCTCAGAGACTGCAGCACAGCGCTCTACCAACTAAGCTAAATCCCAGCCCATCTTTGCAGATTATCATAAAATTATTTGGAAAATAATTATGAAAAATATATATAGTGGAGAGGTGAGGGAGAAGAAGTGGTAGGGAAATTTAGTTCTATGATGTATTAAAACTTATTCTAAAATGAATCCAGGCCTGGGAATGCAACTCAGTGGCAGAGTGCCTGCCTAGCATACACAAGGCCCTGGGTTGGATCTTCAGCACTAGGGCAGGGGAAAATCCAGCAATGTAGATGCAGAGATATAAATAGGGAATAAGATATTCTTGATGTCCTTAGAGATCAGCTCAGAAGTAATTCTTGTGATAATCTCTCAGATCCACATAATCACAATTGACATAAACTGGTCCAGATACATAGCCAACTACAGATTTCTGGTTTTTTTTGTTGTTGTTGTTTGTTTTTTTGACAGAGTCTTGCTGCATAGACCACGCTGGCTTTGAACTTGAACTGATTCTCCTGCCTCAGCCTCCCAAGTGCTGGGATTACAGGCATGTACCACCACGCCTGGCTCTGGTGTTTTTTATTAGAAGGAAAAAGATAATTTTAAAAAAGCTGTTAGGATAACTGCTTATTTAAAATAAAAGGTAAAATTATTCCCCACTCTCACCCATTTCTTCACACCAAAATAAATAACAGCTCAAAAAAACCTCACAAAAAGAACCTAAAGTAAAATATGTTAAATTTGACTGTATATGTAAAAAATACACACACACACACACACACGCACGCACTAGAAAGACACACACACACAAATTAACATACATGAGTGTTAATATTCCTAACAAGATCACTTAAAAATCAAATATTCAACAGGAAAATGGACAAAAATATAAAGCCTACTCAGACAATTAAGATTTTCCTCTTCACTGGTATTCAAAGAAATGCAAATAAATATAATCTCTTTATGTAGGGGACCAATAAGTACTGAAAAAAATGACCAAATCCTGTGTTAGTCTGATTTATCAGGTATCTACATGGAAGTGAAAAATAATGTATTTTAGAGCTTTACTTTTGTCCAAAATATTGGTCAGTATTTCCAGCATCAGTTAATATATTTATTTCTAGTAAAAGTATAAATCACTCCAACATTTCTAGAGACAGCTTAGCTATTAGCTATAATACATAAAATATATGTACACTTTAGCTGGGCATGGTGGCTCACGCCTGTAATCCCAGCAGCTCAGGAGGCGGAGACAGGATTGCAAGTTCGAGACCAGAGGCAGTCTGTATAATTTAGCAAGTCCCTGTCTCAAAAAGTAAAAAAATAGGCTGGGGGTGCAACTCAGTGGTCCAGCACTTGCAGAGCATGCAAGCGTGAGGCCCTGGGTTCAACCCCAAGTACCACAAAAAAAAAAAAAAAAAAAGAAAAAAAAGCACACTTTGATCCTGCAATTTTGCGTCTCGAAATTGAATTACAGAGAAAAAGGTGAAAAGATGTATGCACAGTGATATACACTGTGGCATTAACCACGAAAACATTAGTTAAATAAATTACAGTATACTATACAGTGTTTTATTAAATACTTACTATGGGTAATCACTGTAATTAGCAATTTGTATCATAATGTTACTTAATTCTAGTAAAAACCCATGGTCATATAACTAACAGGAGTCAATTTTGTTCTGACTCCAAAGTCTGTGCTCCTAACCACCTCTGTAGCTACTAAAAATGATGTATATCTTTAATTATATAAAAGAAAAGATGTACTCAACATATCACACCATAGAATTTATAATTAAAACAATTCTAAAGATGCCTAAAGAAATCTTAATAGTTACTGAATTTTTAAAAGTTCTGTTTGTAATGAATTTTTTTGTACTTTTAAAGAAATATATATCCTATTTATCAAAATAAGCCTATGAAAAATAATAGAAAAAATCCATTTAAAAACAAAATGTTAAGATTACTTTCAAAGGGTGGCATAATAGGATCCTTCAATTGGTATAATTATTTTGAACTTCTCTAATTCTCCACAAATGCTTACGTCTTTTTTCCTCTCTAAATGCTTTATCTTCATGAAACCACACACTCTCTCTTTTCCTTAACCACCAAAGTCCAGAATTATTCTTATATAATGAACATAATGTCAAGTAACTAATATTTTGCTTAAAAATGTAACTGAAAAGCTATTTTTATTAAAGACTACAATTCTATGCTGATTATCCCAACTACTATGGAAAATCAGGAACTGAGATCTGCTATATTCTTGGGTTGTTTTTGTTGTTGTTAGGTGCCATCGAGTTGTATCTGACTCATAGCGACTCTCATAGGGTTTTCAGTGGCTGATTGTTTTGGGATTGCCTTGGGAGTAGATTGCCATGTCCTTCTCCCACATTCTTGGATTACAGACAATGAATGTGTCATGGAAGAAATGCTCTCAGTAGCTTCCAGATTAGAGCCTAAATTCCACAGACACATTCTAATTAAATAATGTTCTATACCTGGAACTCTGTTATCATCAAACACTAAAATGATCTGTCTTCTAGTAGTAAAATCAGTTAATTTGTTCACAAAAGGCTATATCCTTACCCATGTAAGTAGATACAATCCATACTTTTGATCATATGTATAAAATTTACTATAATTATAATACTCCCTTTTAAATTAATAGTGTCTTTCAACTGAATAATGAGAATACCTAAAAAATGGAGGGTATTTCAGAAATGAACCACTCAGTAGGCCAGGGCTATAACTAAGTAACTGCAAGGTAGAATGGTGGATGTGAATAAAGGTATTACAAGCATTAAAAAAGCAAAATAATGTGGGTGCTGTGGCACACAACTGTAATTCCAGCACTTGAGAGGTTGAGACAGGAAGATTTTAAGCTCAAGGCCAGACTGGGCTATACAGAGAAAACCTGTCTCAACAATAACAACAACAATAATAATGCAAAAAAGCAAAACAAAAGTGCATGAACAAAGACTTAAGAGTCTAAACCAGGCTATGATGCATAATAAAAGCACTAAAAGCATATCATGAGTATAATAACCTCTTTATGGAAACAATAAAAACTCACTTAGCATGATTTCTAATGTTACTTTTAAAGCCTGCTTGCTGCTTTTTTACCTGATTCTAGACCAAGCCTTTTTAAATCCTCTTGGTATGCTTTCAGGGCAGCTGCCTCCATTGCAGCAAACTCTTTTGATGCCTTTTCTTCTTCCTTTGCCTTGTCCAAGCTTTTCTGTTTAATCTATGTAATATACACATAAAAGTGAAAGTGAGATAAAAGACTGATATTTATACAGAAAGACTAACAAAGGACCAATCTAAATTACCTCACTGATCCTCTTTGCCACATTTTCCTTATGATTCTTTCCTCTTTCATGAAATTCAACACTCTTGAAAAATGAAAAAAGAAAAATTATACATAAGCATTATTAAATTCATGGTAAATTAATACAATAAATATGGAAATGGCAGATAAAATGATTGGTAAAAAAGATAAACTGATTAGTTTTAATCCAAATAGGCTTTTATCAAATCATGCTAAGGAGCTGAGCCACATGACTATTTTGCCCTCTGACTAGACTTCCATTAGTTCTTAAGCCAGGATGACCATACTAATGGGAGAAAATACAAGGTAACCTTTATAACTAATTCTAGTGAACATGATTGTATTGAGGACTTAAGATATGAAGCCAAAGAAGGGGAATACATATTTTTAAGCAACATCTTTCAACATCAAATGTCAAAGAAGTGATGGTTGTTGTGAAGTGCCATCGAGTCAGGTCTGACTCATAGTGACCCCATGTACAATAGAACAAAACACTTTCTAACACTATGCCTAGCACTATGTCAGTGCTTCCCTGCTATCCACAGGGTTCTCCATAGCTGATTGTTTTTGAGATTGTTCCAGGTGTAGGCTTCCACATCCTTCTATTTTTGCAGTGCTGGGGATTGAACCCAGGGCCTCAAGGGCATGCAGAGCAAGCACTCTACCAACTGAGCTAAACCCTCAAAAGTCTCTTGAATTCTATTGTTCTATTTGCTATATTAGAGATATAAACAATATCCTTAATGCCTTAGTCCTCAAAATTCTAAGAAAAGTAGACACTTAAAAATTCTTCAGTAGTGCTTGTCTGTCATCTTAACAACTTGGGAGATGGAAGCAGGAGGTTTATAAACTGGTGTAACTTAGTGAGACCCTGACTCAAGATTAAAAAAAAGGGTTGGGGTATGGGATACGGCTTAGTGGTAGAGCACTTGCAAAAGCATGCATGAGGCCCTGGGTTCAACTACCTAGTCCTGCAAAAATAAATAAATAAATTCCTAATATATTTAAAATTTATTTATTTATTTATTTAGCAGTACTACAGGGACTGAAACCAGGGCCTCCTACAGACTTTTCAAGTGCTCCACTATGCTGCACTCTCAGTTTCTTTTTCATTTTTTTACCTTGAAATAGGATCTTGCTAAGTTAGTGCAGGCTGGCCTACTTTCAGACCTGTGATCCTTCTGCCTCCACCTCCCTGAGTTGCTGGAATTACAGGCATGCACCACCGTGCCTGGCCACAAACGAACACTTTTATGCAATGTGGTAATGGTACAAAATTTATAAATACTATGAAGGACAATTTAGCAGTATCTATCAAGATTATGGGCTGGGGTGTAGCTTAGATGGCAGAGTGCTGCTCAGCATTCTCTGAGGACCTGGGTTCAATCCCTAGCACCACAAAAATGGGAGAAGGAGTGGCAATCCACGCCTGAAGCAATCACAAAACAATCAGCAATGGAAAACTCTATGAGGGTCACTATGAATCAGACCTGAGTTGAAGGCACCTAACAACAATCAAGATTATAAATACATTTTCCCTTTGATCTATCAACCCCTCAACCCCATTTCTGGAATTTGTTCTATGGATATGCCAGTGCATGTGCAAAATGATACTCCTTCTATTCTGACATAGAAAAACCTCCAGGATATACTGTGCAGTTTTGAAAAACTGTGGTGAAACCAGGCACTGTGGCACATGCCTGTAATCCCAGTGACTCCGGAAGCTGAGGCAGGAAGATTAGAAGTTCAAGGCTAGAAGCAGCCTATGTAATTTAGGAAGACTGTTTCAAAACAAAAACTGTGGTGTAGAAGAGTATATAAAGCCTATTTACCTTTTATGTATGATGGAATAAGAAGCTATGCCTGTATGTACATGGCAAAAATGGGATGGACAAGAAAATGAAAAAATGGTAACCTAAACACAGTGGTAACTGGATAGATGGCAAGAGGAATGGGTGAGTGAGCATTATTATCTATTTAAACAACCAGAAATCCTCTCTAAATTACAAGTGTCTGGTTGTTGGCAATAAGAAATTCCTGGTAACCTCTGCAAAATAAATTCTGTCAACCAAATCTTACATGATGCATTAATTCAGCTAGTCTACTATACTACCGTGAATTCTTCTTTTGACTTTGTAAAGCAAATAATCATCTTTATTTTTCATTTACTGGGCTTTTCAAAGTTGATTACATTAGATAAAGAATAAAGATTAAAGGACCATTCAAAATTAGATTAATTTTGTTTCTAATTAAAGGTTAAATTAATTCAAGGAGATGAAGACAGTCTTTACTGAAAAGGCTTATTTATTCTTAGTAACTCATAAAATTCATTTTACAACCTGAATACCTCCAAGGAAGAGTGATTTTCAGTGACTGAAGTGGTTTTAAAAATTCATGAGATTTATTTGTAAGGACAGTCTAACTCAAAATATTCAAGAACTTTAGTAACTATTCAAAAAGACCAAAACAAAATGGGAACACTTCTTAAAACACCTTATTATTGTTGTTAGGTGACACAGAGTTGAATCTGACTCGTATCGACCATATGTACAAAAAACAGGAAACACTCCTGGATTCTGGGCTAGGCACATGATAAACACCTTACAGACAATTTAAAATAAATATCTAAGGGAATGCAGCATTATTAAAGATGGGACTTTTTTTTGTGCATCCATCTCTGCAAATTAGTTATGAATATATATTCAAGATACTCTAGGTTTCATGTAATATGTACATAGGGAGAAAATGGGCAATGTCTTCCTTGCTTTGCCTTAAAACTTGGATCTAGACTACAACATACAGTAATAATGTGCTTAATTGAATCGTTATTTCTGTATTTCATGAGAAGGAACAATTAATGATGTTTCAAATTTAAACTTTGTATCAGACATTTAATAATCTCCAGAGCAGGAAACGTAAAAACAAAAGCTATTACAACACTTTTCATATTTAAGGGCTATTTTTCTTTGTACATGACAGTATTACAAACACCATCACAATGTACGTGCTTCACAAACATGGATGAGATTACCCATTCATTGTCCATTTCCTCAAAGGCCACCGAAATAATTTGGCTTTATAACCAAATTTAGATTGATGAAAAGGAAGAAAGTTCATAGTTTTCATAAAAAGAACGATTAGATGACAGAAATCTTTGATGTGTTTGAGAATCAAGAGCAATGCATACAAAAGTGCTTTGTAAACTCTGAATTTAGATCAAAAAGCAGCACTTCACATGAACACAGTATTATTAGAATCTCCGACAGAAGAATCATCATACAGGCCTATTGTCTGCTATCCAGCACTTGCAGTAATCACAGAATTTCTTTGGCTGTGACTTCCAGTAGTCGGCCCTGAAAAAAGGAAAACAAGTCTAAGCTTATTCAAAATTTAAAAAGATAAAAATTTGCCTGCTTTACATCTTAGAGTTTAAAACACAGCATTGGGTACTGAATCCTGCCTTGTTAACAAAGCTCCCTATCTTATTATTGAAAGCAGTCAAGTGAAATTCTGTTGCCAGTACGTCACCACAGATTTATTACTTTACTTAAATATAGTAACTTCTAAAAATTTCCTTATATGTTACTGTCATCGGTATGAAAAAATAATGAACATCTCAGAGAAAAGCATCCTCTCCGTTCCTAACTTTTTAGGAGGACGCTGCAATGGTTCCTACAAGACTATCAATTAATATATTTTGTTTCTGGGATTTACGGAAGTTGGAAAAGCCAATGGATCTTTCCAACTGCCGACCAAAAAAAAAAAAAAAAAAAAAAAAAGCATTACACCGTCTTGGGCTGGCTACTTCCAGTGGCCACGGGCGGCAGCATTGGCTGCAGCCCAACACCAAAATTTCACAATACCCCAGGGTTTAAGTGCTTCAGAAACGAAAAGGGTTCCCGCGAGCCCCGACAACATAGGTGAAAGAAGCAAGCGCAGCATTCCCCGCGGCCATCCAACCCTCCACCTCAACGGGCCGCAGCCTCCCAGCCCAGTCCCCAGTGCAGCGCGCTCCCAGGGCGCTCTACCGGTTGCACCTCTAGCCCGCCCCGAGAACCGGCCCTGCCAGTCCCGTGCCGGTCCCAAGCGAGTTAAGAGCGCATCCGTCACGCCCCCGCCCTAAGGGCGGGGGACAGGCCGGAGGAGAAACGGCTGCCCAGAGGAACAACACGTTGTTGTTTAGGGCCTGAGACCCAACTCACATGACTGCACTAGCAGCTCCGCGCGTCGCCCGAAATCCGACTCACACTCGCGCCCTCCAAGCGGGGCGAGTAGGGCCCGGCCCGCCGCAAGGCCCACCTTAGCCCCCTTCGGAGACCGGACACCTCCTTTCCTCCCCCGGACCAGCGTTCCGCGGTTCCCAACTACGGGTACCCGAAGAACTCAATCCGCGTTAGAAATCTCCTCCTCTTCCCCTCCCCCTCCCGGGGCGGTACTCTCGCCGAGAGGTGGGGTCGGTATTAAAGGAGTTGAGGTCACCGAGAAGGGGCGAAAGCGCGAAGGGACCTGAGCTGGAGGTCAGAAACCTCAAGCTCCCGCGCCATCCGGCCCGGTCTCTCTCCTCCCCTGGAAGCCAGAACCTCCAACTCTCCTAGGCTCGCTGGCTTCTGGCCAAGGAGCTCGCGCGCCGCCTCCGCCCCGAACGCAAACAGCTGTTCCCAGAGACGTCGCCGCCCTCAACTTTGCCAACTAGTCCTCACGCACTTTGACCAACGGAGCAACCCGGGCCTCTAGGCTGGGGGCGGTTGGTGGAGTTAAAAAAGGTGAAACCGCTGGCTCCGGGACCCCAGGCGGAACCCGGCTTCGCTTCAGAACTTTCCTGGTGGCGCGGCGCGGCCCCGCCCCTCCCCCGCGTAGCCCGCACGTTCGGCCGGGCTCGTTCCCGAGTGTGGGCAGCGGCGGCTGCGGCTCCAGCGGCTCAGAAGCGGTGGCGGGAGCGGCGGCGCAGAGGCGGCCATAGTGCTTACGCTTGTCAGGTGGGTCGCTGCGGTCCTTTTAGTAGCACTTCCCATATGGTCTAGCGGTTAGGATTCCTGGTTTTCACCCAGGCGGCCCGGGTTCGACTCCCGGTATGGGAACGGTGTGGTTCTTTTTTTCCTTTCCCTTTTTTCCCTTTCAAAAATGGCTTTGAGGAATTTGCGAAATTTATTTTCAGTGGGTCTAGCTAACTTTCCCATGGCCCCTGTACGGGTGAGTTTGTGGAAAACGAGCATGATTGTAGTTTTTAGTGGTTCCCTGAGCTGGAATGCAGCTTTTGGGAGGAGTGCCGCGTCGTGCGGGCTCTCCCGCCTCTCCAGCTCGCAGGGCTGCTTGGTTGTGAAGGAGTTTCACTTTCTCCAAGCGCTGCTCCCCGCCCCTCCGGCTGGTAGTTTTCCAGGCGATCGGGAGGTGATGATTAACTCCAGCCTCGCATGTTATCGCCTCCCTGCGTCCCCTCGGGTCCACACCCTGCTTGGCTGCCTCCTTCCGACTTGTCCCGCGCGGCGCACGGTGGGGGTGCCCTGCCCCGGACGTCCCGCGGCCCGCACTTCTGCTGCTATCTCTGCGCCGGGCATTTTCAAGATCCCAGCCTCCCGCAGGACTGCTTGGGCGCGCTTTCCCACCGCCCCAGCCGCCCGTCACCCCACCGGCCGCGTGCCTCCCCAGCGCCCTCGCCGGCCCGAGGCTGACCCGTGAGGTCAGCCCGCTTGACACTCCGGGGGCTGGTCGATCTCCAAAAGTACCCCAGCCTCTGGAGAAGGGCTTTTGGGGAAGCGTCTCCTTTTCCTTTTGTTCCCTCTTCTCAGCTCCCCTTAAAACCCACAACATCCTGCGGAGAAAATACTACTGGGTTGAGATGTCTTTTAAGAAATTGACTTTCCAAAGGGCTAATGTTTTGAGCGCCGCTGATTAAAAAATCCTGGGGTGGAGGTGGAGCTTCGAAGAGAAAATTGGCCAGAGACTGGGGAGGGGATGTTATAACAAAGTTTCACTGTATTTTTAAATATAGAAGCCCTGTGTTTATTACAAAGAAGGGGCAGCTGTGTCAGCAGCATGTGAGCTGTAAATGAAACAAAAGCGTTATCTTATATGGAAGTTGAAATCAGAAAATAGGGGCAGCTATAATGTTTAGTCTCTTGGACCTCTGGGAACACATAAAGAAGAAAACAGGGACTTGTGGATGAGATTTTGGTCAGAGCCATTACTAGGCGCAGTTTTGGTTGTTAGTATGTGTTCCTAAATTGTTTTATAGCTTTAATTGCACAGTTATGCTTGAAAGTAATCTGTTAATGTGGCCTCTACAGTTAAAAATTAATTAGCTTTATAATTGTTTAAAAAAAGGCACCCGTAAACACTGTCATATTTAAGTCATCCTCACTGATTTAAATATTTGAATGTTTACTCATATTAGGCACTATTAGATGCTTTTGAAGTTACTGATGTTCACGTGCATTATATTAGTAGGTAGTGGATGGACTACTGAATGCAATCACACTTTGGTTCTGATTACCTCTGTGACCTTGTGGAGGTCTTTATCCATGTCTGTAGTCTTGCTTTAGAGTACAAATCTTGATAGTACGTATTACTTACAAATTTTAGATAGAATTGTAAAAATTGTTGATCAGTTCTTGAATAGGCAGTGAATGTGGAAGTTTCATTTAAACTTTTGTGTTTTTTGTCATTAAGAACCAGTTACTAGCCATACGGTGGCACACGCCTATAATCCCAGTGGCTCAGGAGGCAGAGGCAGGAGGATCGCAAGTTCGAGACCACAGGCAGTCTACGAAATTTAGTGGGACCCTGACTCATAAAGTTAAAAAAAAAAATGGGCTGGGGGTGCAGCTTAGTGATCCAGCACTTGCAAAACATGCAAGCGCAAGGTCCTGGGTTCAACACCCCCACCACCACCACCACCACAAAAAGAAAAAAAAATTACTAAAGAATTAAATCCTGATTTGGAGGAAAACACACCTTTGTCTTATTTGGCTCCCTAGAGGGCTTAATTTTTGTAATGGCTTGTATCAAATGGTGCTAAAATAGATGTTATTTTAAGCTGAGCACTCAGCAATTGCCACTAGCCACACTATATAATTGCGGTGAGCTGGTTGGGGGCCATCATATCTGTTCCAACACACAGGTTATGTTATGTGTACTCCTATCAAGTGAGATTTGGTAAGGCAACATCTGAGTTGTGTACTTGCTACTGGAATACAGAGGTAAGGAATCAGTTCTGCTTAGGGAAGATGACTGGAGAAGAGACAAGGAGAGGACAGTGTTTGCACTGGACCTTGAAAAACTGGTTGGATTTCTCCTGGCGAGGAATGTGAATCATAACTCTGAGGTGGAGGGGAATAACTAACTACCAAGTAGTCTGGTTTGGCAGGAGCACAGAGTGCCTGGGGGAGAGCCATGGAAGATCAAGTTGGGAAGGTAGGAAGGAATTTTAACCTGATAAACTAAGGCAACAGGCTCTTTTATCAACAAGTGACCTTTTATGTCACTAGGTGTTTACAAACAATTTTATCTTTTTTTTTTTTTTTTTTTTTGGGGACGGGGTCTCACTATGTAACTCAGGCTGGCCTCAAACTGCCTCAGCCTCCTGAGTGCTGGGATTACAGGTGTGCACCATCGGGTCCACCATTGTCTCTTTGAAAAGCCTGAATATAGCTTTAATATGTGAAAAAGATCTTGATTTAAAAGATTCAAACAATATAGAAACATGTAGAATATTTTGTACCTATAGGTATTATGTTTAGGAATTGAATATTGATTTTTAATAAAATGGGAAAAAGCAATTAGAATTCAACTTACAAGAATGGAGTTTAGGTTTCAATTATGAGAATGATCTAAAGTTATATTCTTACTGGGTTGTTTTATTGAAATATGACCTTGATATTATAAGACAGCTGCAAATTATTGTCAGTAAGGTACATTCAAGAAGTTGGTGAGGATTCATTCATATGCTTGTGTCTTTTTACCAAAACACCATTGTCAACCATGTTTGAGGTGTTCTCTCTTAGGCGTCTATATAACGATACTAATTGAATAGTGCTGATTTACCCAAATAAAGAGTCTCTTTAATATTTGCTGCTGTTGAATGGCTCACAGTGGCACATGCCTGTCATCCTGGGCAATTTGGGAGGCTGAGGCAGGAGGATTGCAAGTTCAAGGCCAGAGGCAGCCTGCACAATTTAGCAAGAGCCTAAAAGGGATTGGGTGTGGCTCAGTAGTAGAGCACTTACCTAGCATGTGCAAGGCCCTGGGTTCAACTCCAGTACTGTACCAAAAAAATTACTACTGTCAGGTGTAATTAGAAGATGCATGAAAGCTCAATAAAGGTTTGCAGAGATAAACACCTGTATTTAAAGAAATATGAGAGATTGGAAAACAGTTATAGCATTTTTGTTATAATTCAAAGGCCTTAGTAGGATCTGCGGCCAAGTATTATGTGGTCCCTGCTTGCCTCCTCATCTTAAATCACCCATTCTGCTTTTTCATTACATTACAGTTATGCTGGCTTTCTTTTTGTTGAACATGCCAAACTCCAAACTTGTTCTTTTCTCATAGTTTTACTACTTGCTGTTTCCTCTGCCTGGAATATTCCCTCTCTAGTCCTTCACATCTCAGGTCAGCATTACCTACTCAGGAGAAGTCTTTTCTGACTACTCTCCTAGTGACTCCCTCTTGTTTGGTTACATTCTGGTTACTTTGTTTTCATTTTCTGACTATCTACAGTTAACCTGTTTTCTTCTGTTTATGTCTTATCTCATCAGAGTATTAGTTCCATGAGAGTAAGGAGAATTGAAGCCCTCACATGCTACTGGTGGAAATATAGAATGGTGCAGTCACATCAGAAAAGTTTAGCAGTTCCTTAAAATGTTAAACATAGTTACATCAAGTTCTACCATTTCCATTCCTAGGTATATACCCAGGAGGAACGGAAACATGCTTATGTTAAGCCTTATACACAGACTGGGGAGGTAGAGGCAGGAGGATCTCAAGTTTGAGGCAGCCTGGACAATTTAGTGAGACCCTGTCTCAAAAATACAAAATAAAAAATGAGCTAGAAGTATGGCTCAGTAGTTTAGCACTTGCAAAAAGCATGTATGAGATCCTGGGTTTCACTCCTTAGTACTGCAAACAAAACCAACCAAACAAATAATAAAAAAAAAATTCCTTACACACAAATGTTTATAGCAGTATTATTCACAAGCAAAACATGGAAACAACCCAAGTGTCCATCAACTAGTGAATAAAATGTGTATCTCTACAATGGAATATTGTTTGGCAATAAAAAGGAATGAGGTACTGAAGCATACCACAACCTGGATGAATTCTGAGAATATTATCCTAAATAAAAGATCTCAGTCATAACAGACCACATTTTGTGTGATTCTATTGATCTAAAATGTCCAAAATAGGCAAATCCATGCAGAAGGGGGAAATTAGTGGTTGCCCTAAATTAGATCAGGGACATGAGGGTACCTGCTAATGTGAGTGTCCTGATTGGAAGTGTCCTAGAATCAGATTTTAGTGATAATTGGACAGTTTTGTAAATGTACTGAAAAACAGAATTGTACCACTTTGAGTATACATTATGATGTATCTTAGCAAGACTTTAAAAAAGATTGAAACAATTAAAAGCCTATAGAATATTTTACCTTTAGATTTTACATTTATCATTTGGATATTATATATTTTAAAATAATAATGGAATAATTTAACAGTGGAACTCTAGGTCCTAGATAATTCCAGGAATGGAGCAAGTGCGCAGTATATAACTGATGAAAGACGTTAGGTAGGTATACAGATGGTGGTGTTACAATGCATAGTGTGAGAAATGCTTAGAGCAAGTTAAACCAAGATAAGTGTTTGAAGGTCGCCAAAATTCACATCTTAGTTTATGCAAGGGAATGGGAAAGGCCTCTTCCAGAAGGCAGCATTTGAGAAGGACTTTACAGGCTGGTTAGGCTTTTGTGGGTAGAAATGGGGGAGAGGGATGAGGCGGTTAGAGGAAGCAGACAGTAACAGAAGTGCAATAACAATTACTAGGACATTCTGGCTGAGCTGCGGGTACACACAGGATAGGAATGGAAAATAAAGGTGCGAAAATAGATTAAGGCATGTCTCTTTACCTCTCCCCCTCCCCCAGCCCCTGGTATTTCTAATAAGTCATACTTGCTGAGGAACCTCACCACTTACTATGGAAAGCTGGAAGTGTCTGGGGGCTTTGCCTCCTTCCCTTAACAGACTGTCTTGTCAGCAGTGCAACTTTCCCTTTGTATCACCAGACTTGGAGTGATGCATGGTACCTACCCTGTAAGCATTCAGAAAATATTTGACTGAATGAATGAAAATCAAGAATTACAAGATCTGTTCAAACCAAAGTTTATTTTGCACTGCTCTTCACTCTTGACAAGGAGATTTTTGGAAGATCCTTGAATTTTGGGCTAAGGAGTTTACTTAGCTAGGAAAAGGGATTGCTGGTAAAAGAACGACTATTAACAACTAATGAAATTAATTTGGCAATAATACGCAAGATGAACAGGATGTCTATGGTTCCATCACTACCCTCCCATTCCTATTTCTACTTCTATTCTCCTTGGGTTAGGCCCTATCTAAGGAGGGAGAGGAACATGTGTCCTGCAGTAAAATAATAATCTACTAATGCCAAGCATGGTGGCATAGGCCTACAATCCCTGCATTTGAGAGGCCAAGACAGGAGGATCAGGAGTTTGAGGCCAGCCTGTTTATAGACTTTGTCTCAAAACAAAAATGAAAACAAACTAATCACCTAACAGCTCTGCTTGCTTCTAGTCTCTTCTTAAATAGGGTGGTGGCAGCAGAATAGAATGGAAGGATTAAAGTTTCATTGAAGGAAGTATTTAAGATGCTAGAAAGTTAAGATTTCTAAAAGAAATTAGAAAGAAGTACAGATATTTTTGAGTAGAACAGACAATTTTTGCTCAGATAGTAAATTTATTGCACACGTGTATGTGTGTGAGTATGCATGTGTATTTCTTTATGAACACTGAAATTGTACTTTGAATCCAGGGACCCAGATAAGACTGTCACTGCCACCCTGTGGACAATAGAATTTAGACCTAAAATCCTCAAGAATTATAGGTACGCTTCAGTCATTTGAAATTTACTATTTTATAACTGGCTATCATTCTTCCACATTGATTTATATGATTATGCTTATTAAATAGAAAACTTGAAATTAGTTTGTTTCCTTTTTCTGAAGCTTTTAAATAAATGGAATCTAACATAAAATCAATAGCATTAAAAAGTTATAAAGAAATTCAAGAGAGCTTTTTAGATAGTATAGTTCTTTGCTCCAGAAATTTCATGAGTTAAAAAAAAAAAGTGACACGTAGGCGTGTTGTGAAATACTTTTTTTTACTTGTACTGATTTCTTAAAATCCTATTTTATGATACATATGGTATTGTCCTTGAGAGTTATATTTCTTGAGTAATGTGCACAGTCCACTGCTTTTTTTTTCTAAGTGAATGTAGCATTTTCTCATTTTTTAGTGGAGTTGGTTTTAGTTTTTAAATTCTCCATGCTTTGATTAATTGCCTAAATTCTACTTAGTAAATGAGTTTGGATTATGATATATGTTACTGTTTAGAACAGCAGTCTGCTCACAGATTAAACAGTGGTAAAAAAGCTTGGAATCAAAATGAAATGGTGATTGTGAAAGACTTATTTGCTTTCTGCAACTCAGGAAATGGTTCAGTCTTGTACTCTACAAAATAACTTTCTCAGCAGATGAGTTGTTTACAGCCTATGATGTTGTAAGGAGCTCACACACATGAATTCCCCGAAGTGTCAGGAGGGTTATGTAGTCATTTAGCACTTGAAATTTGTGTCTGATATCCAGGCTGATGAGGAGAATGAAGTATCAATTGAATGTCTAGCCCTTAAGCAGATCTTCAAACCCCCCAAAAATTGGGTTCACTTTCAGGTTTAAATCGTACATATATAAAACAGCCTTCAAATAGAACCAGAACCAGAACCCAAATGCAATGAAAAATTGGATTAGAGTTCAGCTTTTAATGTGTGTGTGCTTTTTCTGTATCATCAGCTATTTTATTATACATAAAAGTTGGAAAAAGATTGGAAAAACGTTTGTCTATCTACACATAGGATTGAAATTTTAAACCCCAACCAAAACCAAACCCTCTACATTCTAACATATTGTATCCACACGTGAACCTGAACGCAATTTCTCTGTCAGTTTTTCTAGAAAGTGTACCATGACAAACGTAATTAAGTGTTTGGTTTTATATAACTTTTTCAAAATAAGTTTGGGGAGTGCCGGGCAAGGTGGCGCATGCCTGTAATCCCAGCAGCTCAGGATGCGGAGGCAGGAGGATCGCAAGTTCGAGACCAGAGGCAGTCTGTGTAATTTAGCGAGACCCTGTCTCAAAATAAGTAAAAAAAAAAAAAAAAAAAGGGCTGGGGGCACAGCTCAGTGGCCCAGCACTTGCAAAGCATGCAGGCGCAAGGCCCTGGGTTCAACCCCCAGTACCAAAAAAAAAAAAGAAAAAAAAAAAGTTCTGGGATTGTGAGTGACTTTTCAAAATTATTTCTTGCTACTTGTATCTCTTATAGTTTACAGTCAATATGTAGCTTGCAATTTTTTCAGGGGTTGTGAGGGGTTGTGACAGGATCTTGCCATGTATCCTAGGTTGGTGTGCATGGAACTTTGTGTCACCCAGGCTGTCCTCAAACTGGTGATCCTCCTGTGTTAGCCTCTCAAATGCTGGGATTACAGACATGTGCCCCCATGCCTGGCTTTATACCTTGGAGTTTTAAGTGAAGTAGACTATGATGAAAATGTAAAAAGTTTAGTCTGGCATGGTGACAAATACCTTTAGTTCCGGCTACCCTGAGGCAGGAAGATTGCTTGAGTCGAGTTAGAGACCAGAGTGAGCCATATAATGAGACTGTTATTTAAAAAAAAAAAAAAAAAGTTTAGGAAAAGTAACTTTCAGAATACCTCATGGTCTATTTGCTCTTTTCCTAGGTATTAGAATGAAAAGCCAATAAAACTAGATATACATTTATATTTTCTAACCTCCTTTAATGCTTTTTCTCTCATATTCATTTTTTTAAATGAA